>JAQZBX010046178.1:0-20851 GCA_029593785.1 Cabassous unicinctus | reverse complement strand
CATATATTAAAAAGATGGCTCCCCTGGATTATTGAAAGTTACTATTACTTGTACGAAACATTTTCCTTTAGTCTTCTTTTCCTGCTATTGCTTTCTAAGGCTCCAGGTGGCACATTAAATCACAAACTCTCCTTACAACTGAAGGGCACTGAGGTATCTGTGTCAATTGCCCCCCAAATAACTTTTCTGCAATATTATGTGGTCTTGGTCTATTTTTTTTGCCTGTATTTATTTAAAACTGTCTCTTTATGTAAATGTAATGTGAAATATTCTATGTCATTTGCCTACCACTTAAGAATCAACTTAAGTTGAACAATCAATTAAATATATTTGGAAAATCAGCAAAAGGTGCTGGAAAGAGCATGAAATATATTAAAAGAACTACAAATAATACCTCATGGAAGAAAGTAGAACTTGATAGCTGTTTTACTTAACTAGGTATGTGACCTTGAACCAGTAGCTCAACCTTACAGGCATGAAACTCCTCATATGAGAAATTAAAAAAAAAAAAAAAAAAAATTCTAACACTGTGCTTCATTCTTAGCAGTTACTGTATTATGTTGATGAATATTGATGACTTTAAGAATATTTAACTTTACTTGAGATTTTAATACATTAGAAGAATATGTTAATTATCCTGGTCTTGAATTCTAATAGAAGCTGTTACTTCTTGTCATACACTCTAGTTCTGACCCAGTCAGAACACCGCTAGTGCGCTGCTGTGTTCCTAAAATTACTCCCAGAAATACTATTAAAATTTTATGGCCTTCAAACTGACCATATTTACTAAGCATAAAACCTAGAGACCTATAAAAATGAATGTTTGTTGGGCTTGTTTTTTCTTACATGTTCTTCCATTGAGTTTTGGTATATAAATTATAGGGTCAAAAGAAGTAATGACAAATGCATGGTTTGACAATATTGGTTTGAGAAGGAATTTCACTGAAAAATAAAATTTATCTTTAAAGTATGTTTTAACTTTTACATTTTTCTTAAAAATAAAAAATTTTAGTTGACTAATCTAATAAAAATTTAAAGAATTGGACAAGAGACCAGATATTTAAATGAGTTTAATTTCCATTTAGGTTTCATGAAAATGTGAAATGACTAAGTTGGTCTTCAAGTATATAACATGGAATTACTATTCTGATAATAAATCTAAGGGTAAATGAAACCACATTTCATGCTTTGGAGAACAGAGATTGTGATTCCTAATTATTAAAGTAAGGAGTAGCCATAGAGTTAAATGTACTTTAGTGTGCTACAAATCATAAAGCATGTAGCTATGTCATCTATTAAAGGTACTAATTTGCTATGTATGATTCCTATCAGAATCTTTGCATGGAATGCATTTTCTAATTTTATTTCTGGATCAGCTTGATTGTTGCACTGGAAATTAAAATTTTTGGTGTCTAATGATTTGTGAATTTTACATTTTTAAAATTAGGACATGTATCATATATGGTGTATATATGTGTGTTTGTAAAGAGTGTATGCATATATATGAATACATATATATACAGAGAGAGAGAGAACAATATCTTCACCACTAGATTTTAAAATGTTGCTGTATTTACTCTTGGTCTCTATTTTCAAATGAGTGATATATTTTTAAAAGTGTTGATTTAGCTAAAGACTTAACCCTCATCCTTTTCTACTTCTACTGTCCCTAGAGAAAAATTACCTTCCTGTGCAGGTAGAAATAATCCCCAATAATCCCCATACATCTTGATCAGTAATAATGAAAAATGATAACTCAGTGTCAATGCACTTTCATTTCCACACCAATTTAGAATGCCATGCCATTAATAAATACATCAAGCTCCCAAATATATGTTGATACTTTTCTAGCTTCTCTATTCCATTGTATCGGTCTATCCCTTAACCAATACCGAAATGCCTGAACTGCTGAAACTTTCCAGACACTTTTAATAGAATGAGTTCAGTGTTGTTATTACTATTCTTCTCCCCTTGCCTCCTTCTTTTTAGAATTAAAATATTTCTTCCCATTTTTATCTTTTATTATTCCCTGTGAATTTTAGTATCTCTTTAAAGCATTCCATAATTCAAAAGCTTTCAGGGCTTTGAATATATTTGCATTGAAATTTTATAGTAATTTGGAGTGATTTGTAACCTTTATATTGAACTTCCCCACCCACAATCTGTTATCTGATTTTAGAAATCTAAAATAATATGAAAAGTAAAAGTTGTTCTTAATGAATTTGCTTGCAAAACCTGGCCAGACTCAATTGATTTTGTGGCAAAAAAAAAAAAAAAATCTGATGTGATCTGAGTCTATTTAGAGAACTTACACCTTCTTCTGGCTGTGAATGTTCAAATATTTAACTACAAAAATATTCCTGAAATTGAGGACAAGGACCTCCCCCACCCCAAATCCAAAAGGGGTACATATAATATACAATGTATTTGTTTACTAGATTTTATTGAAGTACCATATAGAGACAGTGCACAAATTGCAAGTATAAAATTATATGACTTACCACAAAATGAACCCACCTTGGCATCACCATATAGATCAAGGAAGATAAGGAAAAGCACCCAGATGACTCTCGTGTGTTCTTTCCTAAAGGAATGCTAAATTGACTCCTAACACTAAAGATTAGTTTTCCTATTATTCAGTTTACTGAAAATGTAATTGTGTGCCATACTAAATTAACAATAGGGGAAATTGGATATGGGGTGAAAGAGAACTTTCTGTACTATCTCTGCAACATTTCTAAAATTCTAAAACTATACTGAAATATAAATTTTATTAAATATAACCTGGGTTTGGTTTCTTTCACTCAACATTGTTTGTGAGATTTATTAAAAATATAACATGTGTTCGCTTTCTTTCACTCAACATTATTTAGTTTGTGAGATTTACCTAAGTTGTGTGTAATATTTTATTAATTTACATTGAATAGTATCCCATTTCATTACTATACAACTGTTTATTTACTGTCTACTAATGATAATCTTGTGTTGCTTTCAGTTTTTTAGCTATTACAGATAACATTGCTATGGACAATTTTGTACGTGTCTTTTTGGTATGCACAACTCACAATTTTCTTGGATATACAACCATGAGTAGAAATTGTTGAATCATGGAGTGTGTCTATGTTCAGCTTTAGTAGATACTGTCAAACATTTTTCCAAGCTGGTTTTACTAATTTACACATATACACCAACAGTGTAGAAGAATTTCATTTTTGCTATATCCTCACCAACCTCAGCTTTTAAAATTTTAACCATTCTGTAGTAGGAGCTCCTGTGGTTTTCATTTTCATTTCCCTGATTATGAATGAGGTTGTGTATATTTTCATTTTGTAGATCATTTGCGTAAAATCTTTGTGAAATTCCTGTTTGGATCTCCTGCTCATTTTTCTTATTTATTCACAGAAGTTCTTTCTTTATTTTGGATACGCATTCTCTCTTGGTTGTATGTAATGCTAATGTCGTCTCCCACTCAATGGCTTGCCATTTCACCTTCTTAATGGTGCCCCTTGCTGACACTTTAATTTTAATGATGTTTAACTTAGCAATAATTTCCTTTATGATCATGCCTTCTACATCCTTCTTAAGAAATATTTGCTTATCCCTAAGTTATGAATTTATCCTCGTGTTATCATCTGGAAGCATTATTGTTTTGCATTTCATAATTATGTCTATAATTCATCTGGAATTGATTTTCATGTATGGTATTAAGTAAGGGTCTAGGTTCATTTTTTTCCCTATGTGTATATCCAGTTGAGGTAGCACCATTTACTAAAAATGAAAAAAATAAAATAAAATTTTAAGTAGATTTTCCCCACATCTTAGCAGTATAATATTTGTACTTGTCTTAATGCCAGGATTCATAATGTAGAAATTTGTTTCTGGACTCTCTAGTCTATTCTGTTAACCAATTTCTCTCTCCGTGTACAATACCACACTGTCTAAATAAGGCAGCTATATAATATTTTTTTTAATATTCAGTAGTATAATACCTCAAATCTTATTCTTCAAGATTGTCTTGGCTATGTTTGGTCCTTTGCATGTACTGCCACAAAAATTTTAAAAGACTGTTATTTCCTCCAAAATCCTTCTGTGACATAAGTAAACATGTGAAGAATTGCAATCTTTATGATACTGAATCTCTCAATTTATGTATGTGATATGTGTTCATTTACACAGGTCTTCTTAGATTTCATTTGTGATGATATATAGTATGTGTGTAGAGGACAGCCTACTTTTCCATAGCTTTATCTCTAGATTTCAGAAGTTTTTTAAACTGTTTTAAATTATATCATTTTATAAATTTTTATTTTTCAATTCAAAAACAGTATTCAGAATTTTGCTAATTTAACTTATTGACTCTAATAGTTTAAGCCCTTTTGGGTTTTCTATGTGTACAATCATGATGTCCACACATAGTAACCATTTTGTTTTTTTTCCAATACATTTTTTAAAATTAATTATTTATCCATGAATATCTTAGTCCATTAATTAAATTATGCTTTATTGCATGATCTCCAGTTCAATGTTCAAAAGAAATGATAAAAGCAGGCTTTCATCTCTCATTCCCAATCACCGAGTGAAAGTTTTCAATATTTCACCATTAAATATAATGTTAGCTATAGGGATTTTGTAAATGTCATTTCTCAGATTTTAAAAAAATTTCCACTCTACTCCTAGTTTTCTAAGTATTATTACCATGAATGGGTGTTGAATTTTTTTAGTGCTTTTTATGCATCTAATGAGATGATCATATGATTTCTTTTTCCTATATTCTCTTAAAGTTGATAAATTTCACTAATTGTTAATGTTAAGCCAACCTTGAATTTCTGGCGTAAACTCACTTTGGTCATGGTATGTTTTTATACATTAATGAATTTCATTAGATAATATTTGGTTTAGGAATTTTGCATCTGTGTTCATGGGAGTGATTAGATGGGATTTTTCCTTTCTCATTATATCTTTCTCATGTATTGGTATCAAGCTTATGGGGACTTCATAAAGTAACTTGTGAACCATTATCTTTTTTTCTATTTTCTACAATATGGAAAGTTTGGTTTATTTCTTCTTAAATGTCAGGAAGAATTAATTGAATACGTCTTCTGGTACTAGTGACTTTATTGTGGGAAGGTGTCAATTACATATTTAATTCATTTTCTAAAGATAGAAGATTATACAAATTTTCTATTCTTCTTAGTTAAGTTTTGGTAAATTGTTTTTTGTTACAAAATTTTCTCCTATATGACTTGTCAGATTGACACAAGGTTATTATCTTTCAATGTTTGTAGGATCTTTAGTGATGTCCTCTTTGTCATTCATGATAATGTTTAGTTGTACTTTCTCTCTCCCTTTTCCCCTTTAATCTGTCTTGCCAGGGCACAATATTTGGATATCTTTTTAAAAATCTCACATTGTGTATAGTTAATCTTCTTTATTCCATAATTGTTTTCTATTTTCCTGATTTCTGTCTTTATTGTTATCATTTCCTTCTTTCGGTTTTCTTTGTGTTTATCATTGTTTTTCTAACATTTTGTACTGGACACTGATCATTAAACTTTTAGCATTTCTACTTTTCAAAAACATGGATGTAATTCTATATACATTTTTCTAAACAGAGATTTATATAATCCCACAAATTTTGATATGTTGTGTTTATTATCATTCAGTAACAAATCTTTTCTAATTTTAATTTATTTCTTTTTTGACCTATTAGTTATCTAGAAGTATATTGCTTTTTGCCCGAACATTTGGGGAATTCCTTCCTATATTTCTTCTATTAATTCCTAGCTCAATTCCACTTATTAGAGAATAGGATATAATTTTGATGCTTTAAAATGTTTGAAACTTGCTTTATAGCTTAGCATAAATCCAATTTCTATAAATGCTCCAGGGTCACTTGAGGAGAATGTGACTTTTTCAGTTGTTGGGTGCAGCATCTTATATATGTAAATTATATAAGTTTTGTTAATGTTTAATCCAAATTATCTATATCCTTAATGACATTTTGCGTATTTATTCTTTCAATTGCTGAGAGAAGTGTGTTAAGATCTCTCACTATATATTAATAATTTTGGATTATAGTTCTGCCAACTTTTTCTTTATCTAAACTCAGTCTATATTTTTGAGTACATACAAATTTATTCCTGAGAGATTGGCCTTTTTATTATAAAAATCTCCCTTTCATCTAATACTGTTTGTTGACTTATTGCCTACTTTGTTTAATATTGTGTCACTATACCAGCTTTCTTTTTGTTTCAAATTTCCATTCAAAATTCAGTCTTTCTGTATTTGCATATTTACAGTGTCTCAACAGAAAATGAATTTTCAGAAATCTATTCTGGCAAACTTTGTCTCTTTTTATTGGAGTGTGTACTTCATTTATATATATATATATCCATATTCTACTATTTCTTTATAATTCTTTGTTCCCTCCCCATCTTTGACATGTTTCAATGTGAGCTGCATATACATACTGCCTCAATATTTTGGATTTCTCCATGTGTCTTCTTTTGATCATTGGGATATGGGCAAAAATTTCTGTGTATTGCCCACTGGCCCTCTGTCATGTGAACTTCACATTTAAGATACGAGGTGCTCTTTCAGCCTTAGTCCTTAGAAGTAACAATCCTGGGCACAACCAACAGTCTTGAGCTGAGCTGCCAAAACCTACCCTTCCCCCTTCAATTTCTAATAGGCAAAGTGATTAAGAAATAAATACTTTTATATGCCACAGAGATTTTGAGGATATTTTAAAAATACAGTACAACCTAATGAAATATAGAAAATGGTACCAGAAATGTAATGTTGCTATAGAAAACTTAAAATATGTGTCATTGGCTTCTGGCTGAGGAAAATTACTGTCGTAGGAGACTAAAAAAATGAGCAACCCATTCTATACAGTGTAAAACATTTAGTATGTTTATTACCTAATAAACTTATGACTTTGTGCAATAATCAGTAATACAGAATGTTAATAACTTTAGTTAGTTGCTTTTAGCTGCATTTCTTAAGTTACTATAATATAGAAATGAGCTTAGAAAAATTGTTAGTCTGTTTTCTAGCTGGAATGAAAGAGAAAGAATCCAGACATTTGGAACCTTACAAGGTTAAAATATAGCACTCATCTCTGTTTAACAACCCTTGGTGAGGCTAATCTATCATAGAATGGGGTGAAGGACCTGGCCATGGTATCAGATAGACATGGTTTTACATCCTAGCTTATCCATTTATTAGCAATATTGTATGGTATAGCAATTAAGAAAAGCTAGGTTTTGCTCTGGTTACAGACAACTCCAAAATTTCAAAAACATAAAAGAATAAAGTTTCTCTCTTAGTTATGCCACATATCCAATGTAGTTGAGCTGAGAACTTTACTATCAGAGACCTAGTCATAGTCACTCAGTGTCCCAAACTGATGGAGACTCCATCTCATCATATGCTTCCATTTGGCAGGAAAAGTGAACATTTGAAATATGTGAACAGGTGAGTAATTTTAAGAAAACAAATAGGCCAGTGTGGTGCAAAAAGGCAGTATGACCATCTCGAGTGAAGGCAGGCTTATTCTTGCTTTCTCATAGCCAATGTGAATAATCTATCAGGGTTTAATGAGAACTTTAAATTTTGATCAGGTTTGTCAATACCTAGCTACAGTGACATGAAATCCACTGTAAATATTTTTGCTTCATTTGATGTTTATATCTTAATGAAGACTCATCCAGGGTAATTGTGCTAATCATGCTTTTAACACACCTAACACGTCTCTAGTGGTAATTTAGGCCTGGGTACTGTGGTAGATCCTGAAGAGGTGATAAATGAGGCATGCTGTCTGACCTCAGTCAGTTTTTAATCTCTAGAAGGCCCATTACAGTAACATAAGCCATTCCGAGGTTAAGTCCAAAAAAGACTCAGAGCTTTAAGCATGCTCTCTAAAACTCTGCTAGGGAAAGGCTCATTTATCATAATGGTAGTGTTTTTCCTTTTTTTCCTTTTTTTGTGTGTGTGTCAGAAGATTGTTTTTAAAGTTTCATGACAACTTCATCATGACTTATTATTGATTAAAAGCTCAGTACTATAACTAATAATTAACATTAATAGAGTTTTTATTATGTGCCCAGCATGCTTGATGCACATATTATCTCAATTAGCCCTAACAAAGAGCTTATGAGGTAGTTGTTGCTATCCTATGTTATGTGAAGAAATTGAGACAGAAATGCTAAGAAACTTACCCAAGTTTGCCAAGCTAAAGAGTATGAGAGCTGGGATTTGAAACCCATCAGTTTAAATCTAAGGCCATGCTTTTTACTACTAAACTTTCTTTTGAAGTCTAGAGAGCGGGGTTTAGTTCCATTTTAATCTTTTCTAGTTAGCTTCCTTTTCAGGGATTCTGATTTCTCATCTGTCCTTCAAGTTTAGAAATTCTCAGAACCTTCCCCTAAAACAAATCCTCACATTTTACATTTTATCATGTAACTAAGCTCCACAGCCCAAGTAGAGCATGTACTTTGATAACCCTCCTTTTACTATCATCTATTTCTCCCTTAGGTCTCTACAGAAGAAGGCTTGAGTCTAGCCCGAGAATATAACTGTGCTTTTTTTGAGACCTCAGCTGCCCTCAGATTCTGTATCGATGATGCTTTTCATGGCTTAGTGAGGGAAATCCGCAAGAAGGAGTCCACACCGTCACTGATGGAAAAGAAATTGAAGAGAAGAGACAGCCTGTGGAAGAAGTTAAAAGGCTCTTTGAAGAAGAGAGAAAATATGACATGATAGCCCTGCTTCTGACTCCCTCACTCTCTTTCTGAATTTTATCAGTCACACAATTCCAGATGTAGCATCCTGCTTTGATGTTCTCTGTCTGTCTTTCTGTCTCTCTTTAAATATCTACCCGTAGGTAAAAGGAAGATCTGCATAGCCGTCCTCTTGAGATAGTTTTGTTTTGCTTTTAACAGTTGGATGGATTTTGTCAATCAGCCGGATATGCTGTTCAGTTTTTACAATATATTACTAAATAAAGTTGACATTCCAATTGCCTCATTTCCCTTTAAAGAGTCTAGCTTCATTTGGTATGCTGTCTGCTTATAGAGGAAATATTCAAAATTGCAGCCAGAATGATAAAAGGCTCAGGGGATCTGTCTTTTCCTGATAAGACTCTGGTTGTTTGCATTTCAGGAATCTTGGTAAATAATGAAGAAGCTCAGAAAATAATTCAGAGTTGGAGTCTGCAGCCTGGTCTCTCCTTAAATATAAAAGTCAGGCTGCTGCTTCTTGAATGCTTCAGTGATGAACCTTGGAGGAATTATTAATAGTAGTGGGTTTTGGGTCATTGGAGAACTGAAAAGAAATGAAATATCCCCATAGTTATAGTGCTTCGCTCCTGTTAAACTTCCGCAAAATTATCACAGTAAAGTCACTGGGCTGTGGAAAAAGGATATTGTCTCTAGCAGGATAAGAGCAGCTCCTCTGAATCTGATGGTTCACATACTCATAAAAAGGCACCATGTTCCCCTCTCAGTGAATAGTTCATCTTAGAAGTACTTCACCTGCATTTAGGGGCATCTGCAGGGAGAGGGCTTGGTAACTCTTGAGACCCTATCTTCTCCCCACATTGCCAAAATTCCTCCCATCTCTTTACTCAAACAATGAAATACCACCAATTAGAAGATTTTGTTTGCTTTACAGTGGGTTTTTGTGTAAAGTGAAATTGCACATTCACTCACGTCCCCATTTTGTGAATTGGTTTAATCAAATTCAAGTTCAGAAAGCACACTAGGATTTAGGACAGTTCTGAATATTTAATAGATAACTGTTAAGAGGAAACCATAAAGAACAGACCGCTAAGTATGAGATGGGATTAGTCAAATCAGTCTTCTTGGGATGGGGGCAATTTGTATCGTTAATTAAAGAAAGGGATGCATGAGGAGTGCAGTTACCATTCAATGTGCCATCACCTTTTCCCTTTACAAATCCCCCCCGCACTTGTTAAACTCTGAGAATGCAGAAGTGAATCACATGGACCTAGGCCCTGACTTCTTGTAGTTTAACATCTAGCTGGGAGCGTGGTTCACAGAACAAATATGAGACTGTTCCCTCATGAACTATAACAAATATATAATACTAATACAGGGTGTTATTAATCAGGTGGGTTGGGGGAAAATTCACCAAATATAAGATATGGACTATATTTAGAAGTAATATTTTGATGATGCTTTTTCATAGTTTGTAACAAATGTTTCACAGCAATGCAAGGTGTTGGTGGGCTGATGTATGGGAGCCCCATATGATATGTGTGTTTGTTTTGCAAGTTCACAACTTTGACTATTCACAACTTTGACTATTCACAACTTTGACTATTCACAACTTTGACTATTCACAACTTACTTTGACTATTCACAACTTTGACTATTCACAACTTTGACTATACACGTTTTGTATGCTCAAGTATGTATGATAGACTTCAATAAAATTTTATTTAAAAAAAAAAACAAATCTAGCTGGGAGACTTGGCTGAAAAAACAGTGGGATTAAAAATTCTTAAGATAAGAAGACACATCATACATAGTAACATAAATTTACATAGTTTACAAATTCTTAGTGAGGCTTGGACTGGTCTATAGTCACCAAGTCCAAACATTGAATTCATAGAAGGAAGGAGTTCTATAAATTATCACCCAAAGGGCTGAAAGAATTTGAGATAGTTATCACCAGCATCCACAGAGGCCAACTTCAAACACTCTTTTTAACCAATCTTTTTAATAGAAGGCTGAACAAGGAAGGGATGCCCTAGAATAAAACCTAGACATTTCTTCCCAATGGATCAGTGTCTTTGGTATAAGGCCACAAGGCCAAGATCTAGTTTCTTATCCCTGAAAACCTCTTCCCAGAACTAGAACATCTAAGTCAATCTGAAAAGCTCACAGAATCTCAATGTGCATAAGCACATGTCAAGAGACTGTAGGACAATAAGCACTGCTGTCTATTACAGAAAAGCAGACTAAAGACTGCATGTAGTCACACAATACAATTAATCAAAGAGTGGCTAGATACCTACAATGGATCAAGTACTTTTCTAGACACTGTGTGTGTGTGTGTGTGTGCTCATGTAAGATTTATGGGGAGGCACTAGGGAACTCCAAATATAGTCCCTGCCCACTAGAAGTGTATAATCTATCTATTTTAGGGTATTTAGGGTCTTGTGGGTCCCACAAATAAAATGTTGTCAGAGACAAATGGCAGTCGAAAATATTGTATCTGGTGTTCTGCAGGCACTAGTTGAACCTAGGAACTTCTACAGAAAATACCAGTGAAGAAAAAATATGAGCAGTGGGGCCAAACATTTCTCATAGCATGTTCACATGTGCACGGAAAAAATATCTGCTTTATTTATCTATAATTCATCTGTTTTTCTCATGAGCCCCTGACTGCTGGGTAGCTGGGGGAAAGCTAAATTATAGTTTAGACTAGTAACATAGTGCTAATCTGAGGCAATAATATAAGCAATCTCTTTAACACCATCTCTCCCTGGTGCACTCAGGTCAGCCTTTGATCATTCATAGTTGTGCCCTATTTATTTTTCTTTTCAAAATAGCACCTGAGTATGGGAGAAAGGTGTTTGTGGCTTATGTGATCTCTTGACAGTTGAGGTCCCTCTTCTCATCTTGTAAGTCCTGCAGCATCCTCTTTTTCTTCTGATATCTCTTTAATTGAAGTTCTGGCCTTATTCTCTTTACTGGAATGGTTGATCCTGAGGAGTGTCAGGGACAAGTAAGTGGGGCTATGATAAACAGGCACTCTCTACTGGAGTCCATGAACTTGCCCCTTTGCGTTTGGTTTCAAGGTCCCTCCCACCATAGTCTCTTTATTCTGATCCCAGGTCTCTTCCAGTCCCACCATGGACAGCACCTCTGCCTCCCTTTGGGATCCCTTGCATACCACACACAGGCCAAGGGGATTCCTAAGCACTGTCTTAGTGAAGCTGTGCCAGCCTTCTGCCCCAGCTCTGGGTAGCTCATGTGGGGCTGCCACAAGGAGTCCACTTTCCTTCTAGCTTTCCTTGGTAAAGGTGATATGCAAACACAGTCCAATCAGAGTGAGTGCCAACCCAATGAGAACAGAGTTTGGTATCAAACTATGTGTGTCCACCTTCCTGGGAAAGCCTGTCACTAGCCCCAGTGTTCTCACACTTCTTTGTGGTTGTTTTTAAGCGTACTCACACAGGTACACAGTCCAAAGGGCCCGGAGTGGGGGATTTGGGAGAGGATCCTAGTAGGTGGCCCGTTTACTTTATTAGTGTCTCTCTTCCACAAGACATCTGCTGGAAGCAGAGTAGGGTACATGCTTTTCCTTTCTCTATGTAATCCTACAACAACATGCTGCAAACTAAAACAAACAAAAAACAGAATTGAATAGTAAAAGATGGGAAATGAGTGTTTCTGTTTTTCTACTGAGGCACCAAATCCCATTACTTCAAAAGATAGAAACCCAATTTTAATAAGGCTGTTATAAAAATAAATTTTAAAAAAGGATGGAAAACCCCAAGAACAGGAAAAAGTTCAAAATATGGGACTATATCTAAAGATATTTCAATACACAATGATCCCCTTTACACATACAGCATCTAAGGTTAAGCCTTCTGACTACGTTTATATAAACTAAGGGTGTAGCTCTCCTGGGTTGGGTCTTTACATGATATGAGGAGGTGCCCTGGGCTAAGTCCTCTCTACTTCAAGCTTGTTCCTAAATCCTTCTATCTCACATGAGGTTCCCCCATTAGCTTTTCTATTTGGGGTTAGATGGCAAAGCTTCCTTCAAGCCAGCCACTATTAAATGCAACAGAAGAAAGTAGAAACTTCAGTCATCTCTGATTAAAATGTGACCAATGTAAATATACTTGTCATATGATATAGGTGATGCTTTTAAAAGAAAGCAAAGAGGATGGAAGGGGAAAGAACAATACATTTTAGTTGAAAAAAGAGGACCTATAACGTGCATTATGTTTTTGGGACAATAGGCCTAAGTAGGCTATGGTAGTGAGAACTCTGGACATATAAAATAAAACAAGAAACCAGAGGCCACAGGATGAAAGAATTACTAAGGGGGATAAAAGGATGCTGACTGCCAAAGCAGGGTAGGAAGTAAGAATGTAGCACAGAACATACATGGGTATAATATATTCTACCCCATTCCCTTTTGCTTCAGTCCAACTCTGCCTCTAATTTTCCATTAAACAGCTGTTTCCCTTCAAAAATATGTTAAATTGAGGAGGGGGATAAAAAGCATATCAATAACTCAACATTTCCGCCCTGTTAGAAACTGGTGCAAAGTTTTAATGATAATGTCAGTGTGATTTGTTTCCCCTGCATTTTTTAATATTCCATAGTAGTTAACCTTTGGATATTAAAAAAGTTAAATAAAATGTTTTTAAAATGACTCCCTTCAAGAAACCACATAAATCATATGACAGTCCTCACCAATAGATGAAGAAAATGTGCATCAGAGAAAAGAAGAGCCTCCTAGCACATGAGGTCAGTTGGCATCATTCAGGCCTCCTCATCCTTATTCTAATCCTCCTTTTAGTTCCCTTTATAGGTAGGAATTTAATAGGCCAAAATGCAGTATGAAAACTCCAATGGTTCTACTACTCATTTGATCTTTCATGTCTCTCAAGGAAGATACAGAGGGAAGAAGATGTGTGACAACTTCAGGCTCATGAGATGTCAGGAACTCCAGGCACCAAATTTTGATAGAATAACTTTACTATCATAGCTTTCATTTTTAGTGGAAATTGTCTCAAAAGAAGGAAAAAGAAAACATCTTATTTTTTGGTGCACCCAGCATGCCACTAAGATCACAACTATAATTTATTCTGCTGACAGTCTGTGTTGCAATTTGGGCATCAATCAGCTCACTCCAGAGGTATAATTAAAACTAGCTAATAAATAAAATAGAAAATATGGCTCCTCAAATGGATTCATAATGTTTCTTTAAAGTATGTAAAATATGAAGATTGTTTACCTCCTGTGGCAGTTTGATATTATTTAGGAACCCCAAAAAAGAGAAGGATTATGTTTGTAAATGGGTCTTTTCCTCTGGATGTGATACCCTTTGTATTAAATTCAAAAGTTTTAAGTTTATTTGATTAAATCAATTTAGAGATTTTGACTCAAACATGTCAGTGGGGCATGACTCAAGGTCAATTCCCCGGCCCCCCACCTTAGTGGTTTGATATAAATGAACACTCACTTAAGAAGACACACAGGAAGAGAGAGAGCTCCTTAAACAAGGCAGAGGAGATAACTTCAATCCTGTGACCCTGGGGAAGAGAGATGAGCAGTTTGCCTGATAGTTTGCAACTGAGCTGGGAAAGAAACAAGCCCTATGCCAGCCTGTAGCTGGGAGAGAGGAAGACTGAACCCTCGCACAGATCGCCCGCCATCTTGCTTCAAAACGCGGCAACTGACTTGAGTGGCAAAGTACCTCTTATGATTCCTTGAGTTGGACTTTTTAGGACCTTGGACTCTTTTACCCCAAATAAATATCCTTTATAAAATCCAACAGATTTCTGGTATTTGCATCAGCACCCCTTTGGCTGACTAATACAGAATTTGGTACAGAGAAATGGAGTCATGCTTTTGCAGTTACAAAAAATGCTGGAAGGGTTTTATAAATAGATAAGGGGTATTTTTTGGAGAAATTGTCAGATACTTGATGGGAAAGACCTTGACTACTTTGAAGAGACTGTTGGTAATAATATGGAGCCTAAAGTTATTTCTGATAAAGCCTTAGAAGGAAATGATGAAACTATTATTGGAAACTGGAGGAAAGGCAAACCGTGTTTTCAAGTTGCAGAGAACTTAACAAGATTGATTCCTGATGTTATATGGAAGGCAGAATTTGAAAATTATAAACTTGGACATTTAGCCAGGGAGATTTCCAAATTAAATGTGGAAAATACAGCCTGGCTTCTCCTTGCAGCTTATAGCAAAATGTTAGAGGAAAGAAAGAAGCTGATAACTGAATTGTGGTCACAAAGAAACCAGAAACTGATTCCAGAAATTTCATGCCTCTGGAAATCGAGCCCCCGTATAATAGTGCCCCATTTGAGGAATTAACTAAACTTGGAACTTGTAAGTCAGGATTAAAAATGCAGTTATCCAGGAAAGACATGTGGAAAGTCTTACTGTCTGATAGCTTGGACCTTGCTTCCTACATGCCAAACCAACAAGATTTTTGTGAGATCTGTATGAATGAAACCACTGTCAGCCTGGACTAAAAGAGACATAGAGGGGAGAGATGGAAAGGAAAACAGCTTTAACAGGAAAACAATGGAAGCAGAGGTCTGGAATTAAGATATTTCCTTGGGCCAAGAGAGGGACCCCCACCCATGTGTATGGAGAGGGTGAGTTTGCCCAGCATTTGAAGAGAGTGGATATTCCAGCCTGCTCTTCAGGGAGAGTTTTATCTGCAGTTATGTAAGTTAATACCTATAATTTACTCAAAGCTGAATAAATATCCAAAAGAACTGGTCACTCTCTGGAGATATGTGATGCTGTTATTTTCATACCAATGACTACACGTTCTCTCCTCTTTACAAAGAATTCTACAAAACCCTTCTCCAAACAGACCAAAGTATATTTAGAGTGTTCTTCAAATTTCTTTAAACTATATCTAGGAAAGCAGGGCTACTGCATGTCACAATTTCATTGGACACTCCATTTACCTTACAGTGTTTTCTAAATGCAGATGTTCTATAAATCCACCCTTTTCCTATTATGACATCTAAGTTCCCATACTTCAGCCCAATCCATTAAAATCATGTTCTTTGATTGTCAGGACACAGTTTCAGGAACCAATTGAGGTAGGATTATTTTGTTGGGCTGTGTTATATTATGTTGTGTTTTATTATATTTGAGAAGCCAGTCAAGAGGCTACAAGATGATGGAAGGAGAAAATAAGATGAAGATATCAAATCTCACTAATAAAAAACTGAATGAGTTTGCTAATAACTGGAGTCTATTGTTATAGAAAAAAAGTCAGCAAACCTTATGAAGTTGTGCCTAACGAAAATGATAAGGTTAGAAGGTACTGCATCAGTGAGAAACATGGGATTGTGATATTTTGGGGTTTTTTGATAACAGAACACAACATAATTGAAGGGAAGAGGAAAAGGAAAGGA
Organism: Cabassous unicinctus; assembly: GCA_029593785.1. Taxonomy (NCBI): domain Eukaryota; kingdom Metazoa; phylum Chordata; class Mammalia; order Cingulata; family Chlamyphoridae; genus Cabassous; species Cabassous unicinctus. The sequence continues at coordinate 4,683 of JAQZBX010046178.1, read as the reverse complement.
AATGTCAGTTGTAAAAACATTTTATTTTACCCAAGCTCCAAATTCCACTGAACTACAAGAGTAGCAAATTTAAGTTTCAGAATAGAATCTAAAGGTTCAATATTATGAAAAGGATAAAAAGGCAACAAAATGGAAACAACATTCTTTGTGTAGTTGGGCCTTTCTAAAAGGTTATCCTAAGTATGGAAATTCAATTTACAGGAAAAATTCATTCAAGATTAATTATTTGCTTTGTAAAAGGATCTTAAATTGCATTGGTATTCCCTTTAGTATATACAACCCTCATCCTGACCCTGTGCATTCAATTTATATATATATATGTATGTATGAGACTAAAAGCGCTGAAAAGCAGGCCCAAGCCAGGGGACAAATAGAAGAGATAGCATAAGAGAAATATGGTCAAAACTCTAGAGCTGGATTAATAGCATTAGTGTTAAGATCATGAGACTTATAAAGATCAATAAAAAGACAAATGGCTAAGGGAAAAGATGGAAATAATGGAAGCAAAATAGTTTTATTATATATGAAGAAGAAGCTCCATACAGAATAGAGAAAACAAATGGAAGCACAAAAAAATGAATTAAAAATAGTTAAATAAAATCTTATCATTGCCATGTTCAAAACCACCTAAGACTTCTCAGCACTGCAAACCTTGATGCAGACCCTAAATTTCTGCATGAACTGGCCCCAGACTATCACTCCTACCTTGTTTCCCAGCTTTCTCTAAACTTATTGAACATAGACCTCACATAATACTTCAAACTGAATATAATTCAACAAACATTTTCTTTATTTTCTGTATCATTTGGAATGATGTCAGATTTCAGTAAAAGAAAATTCAACTCAAATGAGCTTAAACCATAGAAGGACTTTGCCACCTTACTAAATAAGAAGTTCAGTGTAGGATGGATCCAGGGTGTCACCTGGTTGGTAAATTCCATATCTCAAAAATGTCTGGAAGGGCACACCTTATTTTGAGCTTTTATTCTGCAATTCTCAATGTTTGACTTGCTTCCTCAAGGTTGCAATATGTAATACATCTTCACATACCTATTCCATTAAGAAAAAAAATAAACAGGAGGGTAGGGGAGATAGCCTTTCTCTATTGCTTATTGCTTTGAGAGCTAAGAAGCAACATATGTAGACTTAACCTCACATCTCATTGACCATGGGTCACATGTCATTGGTAAAGGTTGCTATGACCATGATTGATTTAGACAAAGACTTGCCTGTTGTTCCAGCCTTTCTTGAGCTACATAGCCTTGTACAAGAGAGTGGTTATATGCACAAATCAGAATTTTCTTAGCAGAGAAGAACTAGTGTGCAGGAGCATAGAGAAGACAGCTCTTGAGTATACCACCAGCAATGGCTACAACACCCTCTGTTGTCAGGTACTTCTATGCAAGGCTTGTAGTCCCCATGGGAAGGCAAAGATGTGAATCATTACTTGAAATGCTGGGAATTATAGTGTTGGTGCTGCTTCTAGTAAACCTTTCCTAATTTAGCTGGTACATGAGTGTTAAGGCATACTTCTAAGGAATATAAGCTAGGGTGTTTTTGTATGTTACATTCTATCTCTTCTTAGACCCAGAACTACAAAGAACTATCCTAGCCTTCATATAATTTACCTATAAATTATTTACTGCTGTAAAAAAAAATTATCATGTTGCCAAAATAAAGAGGAAACACGTATGGTCTATCTATATATATAACTTTATTTTTAAAGTGAAAAAAAAAACCAGAAAATTATTATTCTGGTTTTTCTCTTCTCTATCATACCAATTAGTCAGTGTTTTTATTTTCAATATAATTTTGAATTTTTTGATACAGAAAATAATAAGGTTACTTTGCAAAGAGAAAGATTTCCTGACATATTACAGATATATTTCACTTTATACTATATATATTTTCTTGAAAAGTAGAATGCATAACTTCATTTTTTAAAACTTACAAAATGAAAGAATCCCTTCAAAGTATTTTTATGTATATATATGATTAAATGTATACAAATTATATATAGTTAACATAGTGTTAATTTAAGACCTTGCCTTTTCTACTAAAATCTTTATAAACATGATTCTTAATGACTATGAAATAGTCCATCATATTTATGCACCATAAATTATTTAATCATTCATCTAATTTTGGACATTTAATTTGTTTCTGGGTTTTCAGTGTTATGAATATCACAGCACTGACATATTTATTTGCATTTTTTATCTGCCTTTCAAATTATATCTTCAAGATTTTAGGACAATTTACTAACTGTGTCAAATTGTAAGGTTATGTCAATTTACACTCCCCAAAAGGTGCTCATGAATAATAATTTATTTCAATATAAGTACAATTAGAACTTGCTACAGGGCAAGATATAAAACATTAGTAATTTCTTAAAAGATTTACTTATCTCTCTAGTGTAGATAGGAGAGTTTTCAATTTCCATTTTTTTCTCATTCAAAAATCAACACTCACTGAAAAATTAACCTCAGTAAATTTCTAAGGCCAATGAGACAACATAAGAGCCAAATTCACAGGCACACAGACATGGTTCTGTGCATACCTTTGTTCCTTGCCCGGGTTTTCTCCTGTTCCCAAACCAAGCCCTCCTAACTCCTTTTTCCCACCAACAGGCAGCTAGCCAGCTTCCCTGCCTGCTACAAACTCCAGTCTTGGGGAAAGGCATATCTCCATGCCAGTCAGGTTGTGCTGTCTGGATGTTCCACAGACTACCTTGTCTGAGATCTGATGTAGAGAAAAACGTAGGATCTACAAAATAATCTGTTTGTTGGAATTAATAATGACAATGCAAGTCATGAAATAGACCCAGATAACTGGGAAGATGTCCAAGGCCCATCCTCAAATTTACCATCTTCTATCCTTTCTCCATTTGCCAGTCATATTTATTCTTACCTCTTTGTTGTTATTTCTTACTTTAACTCCTCCCTTACAATATTTCCTAATCCCATCTCTCTACACCAGTGTTCAGATAAAAAAAATAGACTACATATCCTTGCCTGGCCTCTTTAGCAGCACCTGAAAGATAGGCACATAATAGGAGTTATTTGAAATTTATGAAGAAAAACCATTTTATTATAAAATCATTATGTATTTATAATAGAGAAATTAGAAAGTAAAATAGTATAAGGAAAAATAAGTCATCTAGAATCCTTCTGCTCACATTGGTGCATAGTCTTTCAAATCTATACTTTATTATCTTTTATGAATTCTTTTATAAAAAATGAAATTATAACCAGGATGCTGTTTTGTGAACTGATTCTTCTCTCTAACGATTTACTATGAGCTCCTTTCCATGTACTTTCTCACATTGCCATAATATCCATTTGAATAACTAGAATATTTTTAATGAATTCCAAGCATCCCATTCTTTGTGTTTAACTTAATTTATCTAAACTAATGGTTGGAGACAGTCATCTTTCAAAATTTTATAATTAAAAACAGTTATATTGAGCATGGGTGCTATTTATAGCCAAGTGGCAGTGGGGAGTAATGAAGAAAGCCATGGGGGCATGGGATTGGTCCTCAGGAAACCTGGAATATCTCCTAGCTGTGCTACTCACCATATGTACAGCTTTGGAAGTCATTGAACCTCACTGGTCTTCAGCTTTCCTCTATATCAAACCAAGCTTGATACCATGTGATTAAATGATCTCTCAGTTACCTTTTATGTGACATTGAGCAAATCTTTTAGATGTTCTGTATATCTTCAGGTGATCCCACATGCTAGTTTCTCTACTCCTAGTGAACTAAGCTTCTCACTGAAGTCTTTGTATTAGGTCACTGTGGCTGTTGTAACAAAATTTGTAACAAATTAACACAAACTTGGCTGGAAACAAACATTTATTCTCTTATGGGATTGGAGATAAGAAGTCTCCAATCAATTGTCAGCAGGGTCACATTTCCTCCAAAGGGTGTAGAAGAGAAGTCGTTCCTTGTCTCTTCCAACTTCTGGAGGTTCCAGGTGTTCCCTGGCTTGTGGCCACTCGCTCCACTCTCGGCCTCTGTGGTCACATTGCCTTCTCCTCTTCTGTCTCAAAACTACCTCTGCCTCTATCCTATAAGTTTACATGTGATTGCATTTAGGGCCCACATGGATAACCCAGGATAAACTCCTCTCTCCAGATCCTTAACTTAATCACCTTTTACCATATAAATTAATATTCACTCGTTTACCATATAAATTCCAGGGATTAGGATGTGGACAGCTCACTACAGTGTTCAATATATGTGCTTTCTCCCTGAAATGTGTTCCATGCCCAGTACCAATTCCACACATTCAAGCTCAACAAAAAATTAAACCTCCTAGGGATACCGTAACCCAGGAATTTGCTAGGTAACTGATTTATTTCATTAAAATTTACATTTGAGTATTCATTATTTCAGGGCCTTACATATGTCGAAACAACTACCAATAGGTTGATTCTGGAGTTGTGTGAAAGCTAAAGGGTGGAAAGTGGTGAAAAAGGAAGCTGGAGAGTTTGGAAGGGCCCATCTCAGGAAAGGTGTTTCATGTAATGTCAAGCAGACTAGATTATATTCTGAAAGACATAGAGGACCTCCCAGGAAGATGCAGCAGTATGAGGAATGAATTGAAATGAATAACACTAGGAGCAAGGAGGCCAGTTAAGAGGCTAATAGGGCAAGTTGATGGATAAATGGTGAGTA
>JAQZBX010046177.1:0-20837 GCA_029593785.1 Cabassous unicinctus | reverse complement strand
TCGGGGAGTGGCTGGGCTGGAGTCACCAGTGGCCCAGAATTTGGAGATCCCACCATGCCCTCCTCCACAGTCAGTGCAAAACAGCAGACAACAGTAGATGTGTCTCACCCTTCCCCCGCCCCCTTCAGTCAAACCACACCTATGAGCTGCAGTTTGGCCCGAGTTCTACCAAGTGGGGATTTAATGTGTTGTCTGGGCTTCTAAGCCCTGAAAATGCCCCGTGAGAAATGTGTCAGTGCTCAAAGATGTTTAAGAAACACTATGTAAGTGTTCCCCTTTTTGAAGACTCACAAAGCATCATAGCGTGTTAAAGGACCTGAGAAGTCCTGCAGCAAAACATACATGCAAAACACCCAACCCAATTCACTTTGATTAACCCAAGGTATAATGCCCCTGACCATCCTCAGAATCAACAATGTAGCAGCGTTTACAAGCCTGGCTCTGGACGCAGACTCTGGATTTGAACCTTCCCTCCGCCAGGATCCTGGAAGAAGTCTCTTAATTTCTCTAAGCCCAAATTTTCTCCTAAGCAAAATGGGATTAATGATTGTATCTCATAGGGTTGTTGTGAAGATTAAATAAGATCATATATGAAATGCACACAGTAGGCACTTAGTGAATGGGAAACGCTGTTGCTGTTATTAAAACCCTAAGGAAGTGCTTCCCCTCCTCAACCCCACTCCTGCCCTTGGCAGCCATATCCTGTCTGTCCTCATGTTTCCTGGCCCATCTGTGTCTCCCTGTTTTCTTTTTTTTTTTTACAATTATTATTTTTTTAACTTTATTTTGTACATTTAATAACTGAAAATATAAACAATTAAAAACTAAAAAGTAAACACAGATGAATAAATATATACATTTCTCAAATGTACTGGATACACATAAATTTTTTTTTTAATCAAACAATTTATTGCACAATATATTTGGTTCATAGTAACACGTTCATACAGTATTTGTCCTTTTGTGTCTGGCTTGCTTCCCTGCTTTCTTAACCCTGGCTCCTCAAGTTCAGGCTCTCTGAAATCAGCACCCACCGGCCCAATAACTTGTGTCTGTGGTCCTTCCCCAGCATTGTCATATCACCCTTGTGATTGATTGCCTTGTCATAGCACCCTCCTGAAACTGGACTGCAGGGGGCAGTGAGGAGGGGGAAGGTAAGAGGCTGCTTTTGCTACACCCATGATGAAGAATTTGTGGTCTGTGTATTTTTGGGGAAATATGCTTTTTCAAAGGAGACGTTCCTTTAAATACACCCAAGTGTTTATAGCTATAAATATTACAATGCAATAAAATCTGGCCGGGCCTTCTGGCTGCTGAAAGACAGACACGCAGCCCCGGGCTCAGCAACATCCCGAGGCAGAACATCGTGTTAATGGAAGACACTTGTTAGTAGAACTGCCGGCTCTAAACTGAGTTTTTAATCCAAAGCGAGAGCACCAGTGCAAATAATCAAATGGTCTGTCGTGAAGGCTGTTGTTAATGCTCTGTTTCTTCTGTCCTCACAGTAGCTCTAATCACAGGACCATCTCTGACTGACAGGGCCTCCCGAGGGGGCCCCAGGGGGGGATCTTCCTGGACCTGGTAGGCAGAGTGCCAGTGTGTAGAGCCTCCGGGATGTAGACCCTGGTTACGGAGGGACTGCTAGAGTTGTTTGATAGTTATTCTTCTGACATTTGTTAAACACCTGTTAGAGGTCAGAGATTCTGCCAGCTTTTGTGAAGATGCAAAAATATATTAAAAACAGAAACGGCAACTCCATCGGCCCTGACTTCCAGTTTGAAGATGTGGCCTCAGCTTGATGTTTTCCTGTTCTTCTGGATGCCACCCAAAAGCAACCAGGAAAACGAGAAACAGAAATTGAAACGCTGTCTTTCTTAAAACCATGAGAAAGTTGAAACTCTAAATAGGAGGAAAGAGTGTCAAAAGATATGGAAACAGAGCGGGAGTGTGGGAGGAAGAGCACAGAGAATGCAGAAGATTGAAAGTGCAAAGTACACTTATCCAAAGTGTGGGAGACACCTTACATTTTTTTCCTTAAACTTTTAATTTTGAAATAATTTCAAATTTACAGGAGAGTTGCAAAAATAATACAAAACCCATATGGAGAGCTCCAACATACATCTATCCCCTCAGATACCAAGATCTACCAATTTTAGCATTTTTCTATTGATTAATCTATTTTCTAAACATTTGAGAGTAGATTGTATACATCATGTTCCTTGTACACATAATACTTCCATGTACATTTCCTAAGAATAAGGATATTTACTTAACTTTAACATTGATACAAAGCTTTCATCTATATTCCAATTTTTTCATATGTCCCAATAATGCCCTTTGGGACCTTTTCTTCTCCATTATTAGATCCAGTCCAGGCTCATTTATTACATTTAATTGTTATGGTCTCTTTAGTTGCTCTTTTTATAAACTGCAGAAACATATATATATATATGTATTTATATATAACATAAACATTCCCATCTCAACCATTCCCAAGCATACCATTCAGTATGATTAATCACATTCAAAATATAGTGCTACCTTCACCACCATCCATTACCAGAACTTTCCCATCACCCTAAACAGAGACACTACACCCGTTATGCTTCCCATTCCCTCCTCCATAACCTGCACTCTACTTCTGTCTCTATCCCTTTACACAATCTAGCTATTTCGCATAAGTGGAACCATGCAATATTTCATTCTATGTATATACCACACACTTTAAGGTGTTTTTTTTTTCCACTTTAAGTTTTAAAACCTAAATTCTTTGCCTGTAAGAGTGAGATTTGAGTTCCCAGAACAAGAGCTAGAGCATCTCTAGATCTGATTTAGTCTTCAGGAAAGAGGAAGAAGGGGCTGTTTGAGGAAGCACACAGGAAGGCCATATTTACAGGAAACTATCAGTGTGACAGTGGGAGAGAGGAGGGAATAACAGGCCATTGGATGTCTATTTCCATTGTCTGAAGAGAAGTAAGACTCAAAACATTCAAAACCTTGATCATAAGGAAACTTCCTGCTGGCTTGGAATCTAACTTCCCACATAATTCTTGCAAATGTCAGGTCTAAGAAAAACTCAAATTTTCTTAATCAACATCTATACAAAGATTACTTCTGCTTCTGAACAAGGTGAATTAACAGGGACCAGATTTATGCTCTTGCCTGAAACAACTCAAAAAATCAGCAAAACATTTGAAACATTGATGTTCCAGACATTGGACATCAGTCAGGGATGTCCAGTGATCCCTGAAAGATGAAAAATAAATGAGGTGAACCCTACTGCTTAGAGTGTTAGGTCATGACACAGAGAAGGGGAACCCAGTCAGTGCCTGCTGGTCTTTGAGTTGAGTAGAAGGACCTGGGAGACCTGGGAGGTGAAGGGGGCTGGAGTTTGTGAGAAAGAATACCAAAGGGATAAGAACTTTCCAGAGAGAATTTTTAGAGAGCCTTGATTCTTCAGCTGAGTACTGATCAGTGCATGCCTGTGAGCAAAATACCTGAAGCCAAGCAATGAGTCATTTGAAATATTAGAGGGAAAATTAAATCTAAATAAAAATCGGTTTTGGTCCCCCGTTTAACAAAGTTTTTTTTAAAAAAGCAAGACCTGAAAGGATCAAACTGTGTCCAAGTAACTTAAATTCATCCCAGAATAAAGCTCAAAAATATTTTTATGAATACAAAAATATCTAGCACACAGGATCACCCACCATCATGAATGACACAGTAACTATCCAGACCAGGAAGTTCATGACCAACCTACTACTTCAGCAGAAACAAATGGTCATCGATGTCCTTCACCCTGGGAAGGCAACAGCACCTAAGACAGAAATTCAGGAAAACTTAGACAAAATGTACAAAACTACACCAGCTGTCATCTTTGTATTTGGATTCAGAACCCATTTTGGTGGTGGCAAGACAACTGCTTTTGGCATGATTTATGATTCCTTGGATTTTGTAAAGAAAAATGAACCCAAACACAGACTTGCAAGACATGGCCTGTATAAGAAGAAAAAGACCTTAAGAACACAGTGAGAGGAATGCAAGAACAGAACGAAGTAAGTCAAGGGGAACCCAAAGGCCAATGTTGGTGCTGGCAAAAAGAAGGAGTAAAGATACTTCGGTGACTTGATTGCTGATTGTGCAGAATTTTCACCTGAGGGTTAATAAAACTATAAAAACTTTGATATGTTTGGTTGTTTGAAATATATTTGCAGTTTACTGGAAGTGCTATAAAATCAGTCAGCTGTTATGGCAAATTTAGATTGATGCCCAGGATTTACATGATGTCTGTGGCCATCTGGCAATTTGATGTAATTATGAATTCCAAAAATATAATTGGATCATGCTTATAAACTGATCTGTTAATCTGGGCATGATTAAATTATGATTAGGGCGTTGACTGGGCCACATCAGTAGGGCGTTGCGCCCCACCCCTTGGTGGGTGGGGAATCAAATATAAAAGGCATGGCAAGAACAGAGTTGAAGCCGTTTTTGAGAAGCAGTTTTGATGTTGGAAAGAAGGCCCCAGGAGAAGAGAAGCGAGCCGTTCGCCTGATCATCTACAGCTGACCTTGTGGAGGAATTAGGAGCTAAGCCTGGAGAGAAACGCAGCCCCAGGAAGAGAGGAACCCAAGAAGCCTGAACCCTGGCAAACGTCGGCAGCTGTCTTGCTCCAACACGTGGCAATGAACTTTGGTGAGAAGAAACTTAATGCTTTATGGCCTGGTATCTGTGGACTTCTACCCCAAATAAATACCCTTTATAAAAACCAACCCATTTTTGATATTTCACATTAGCACCCCTTTGGCTGACTAATACAATGTCCCTTTAAATATTCGGTGAAAACTTAAAAAAAAAAAAAATCTAACACCCATGAAGATAAAATTAACAATGCCTGGCATCCAGTAAAAAATTACCAGGCATTTCAAGAAGCAGGAGATGTGACCCATAATGAAACCAATCACTCAATCAAAACCAATATAGAAATGGACCTCTAAAAGAATTAGTGGACAAGAACATTGAAATAGTTATTACAACCATATTCCATATATTCAAGAATATTAAAAAAATGATTGAACAGAGACATGGAAGATCAATTTAAAAAACCCAAATTGAACTTCTTGATAAGAAAACTACAATAATCTGAGGTTTTAAAAAGTACATTGGCTAGGATTAATGGCAGATCAAATACTGCAGAAGAAAAAACTTAGTGAACTTGAAGACATAGCAATAGAAACTCCAAAATCAAACACAGAAAATAAATAAACAAAAAAAAAGGCTCTCAGTGTGCTGTGAGACATTGTCAAAACAACCTAATATATGAGTAATTGGAGTCCACAGAGAGAGGAGAGGTGAGAAACATTAAAACCTTTCCAAATTTGATGAAAACTATAAATCCACAGATCCAAGAATTTCAATGAACTTGAAGCACAGGAACATAATGGAAACTACACCAAGTGCTATCATAATCATAGTCTCATCAGAAACAATGTGAGTGAGAAGGTAGTGAGCAGTATCTTTAAAATACTGAGAGAAAAAAAACACTGCCAATCTAGAATTATATACCCAGTAAAAATATATTTAAAGAACAAAGGTGAAATAAAGACTTTTTCAGGACTACAATAGCTGAAAGAATTCATGGCCAGTACACCTGTACTACAAGAAATGGTAAAGTAAATCATTCTGGCAAAAGGAAAATAATGCCAGATGAAATCTGGATGTACACAAAAGAATAAAAGACACTGTAATGTCACTACATGGCTAAGTGAAAAATACCATTTTTTATTATTTAAATCTCTTAAAAAGATAATTGACTATTTAAAGCAAAAATAATAACAATGTACCATAGGATTTATAAGATATATAGAAGTAAAATGTATGACAATAAAAGCACAAAGGCCAGTAGAGAATTAATGGAGTATACTATTTTAAGTTTCTTATACTAAAAGTGAAGTGGCATAGTATCACTTAAAAGTAGACTGTGATAACTTAAAAATGTATACTATAAATGCTAAGATGACTACTAAAATAATACAGCAAAGAATTATAGGTAATAGGCCAAGAAAGGATATAAAATGGAATCATTAAAAAATGCGAGGAAAAAAAGAAACAAAGAACAAATGAGACGAAAAGGAAACAAAGAGAAAGTTGGTAAACTCAAACATGTCAGTAGTCACATTAAATGTAAATGGTTTAAACATCCCAATTAAAAGGCATGTATTGTCAGATTGAATAAATATGCAACAATACGCTGCCTACAAGAAACTCACTTTAAGTATAAAGACACAAATAGGCTGAAAGTAAAAGGACGAAAAAATATATATGCCATGGGATCACTTATCTAAAGAAATATGAAGTGACTCTCCTAATATCAGACAAAGTCTCTTTTGGAGCAACGGATATTACCAGGGGGAAAGCAAGTCATTTTATATGACAAAGGGATCAATTCATTGAGAGATATGTACCTAATAACAGACCTTAAAAATACGTGAAGCACAAACTGATAGAATAGCCAAGAGTAACAGACAAATCCACAATAATAGTGAGAGATGTCAACACTCCTCTCTCAATAATTGATAGAACAAATAGAAAACCTGTAAGGATAGAGAAGACTTGAAAACACAATCAACCAACTTGACCTAATTGACATTTATAGAACACACTACTCAACAATAGCAGGATACATAATCATTTCAAGTTAACATTAAACATTTACATGATATTCTGGCCATAAAACATAAACCTTTTTAAACATGTAAGAATTTAGGATGTATTTTCCTTATGAACCTTTCTTGAAGAAAGTACTGGGGGAGCAGACTTCAACCCAAATGACATTGAGAATGGAAGATAACAATGAATGAGGTATACAAGGAACAATGCCTGGTAGCGAAATAAAAAGTTCATTGTTACAATGGAAGTGCCTAAAGAAGATTTAAATATGTTAGAAGAGGCTGAGAACTTAACTGTACATGAGCTGGAAGCATCAGTGTCTCAGAATATGGCCAAGGGATAAACGCAGCAGAGCAACCTGGTCTGACAGCAGTGGAGATAAGACTTTGTAAAATAAAGTATTGAGGGAGTGGATGTGGCTCAAGAGGTAGAGCACCTGCTTCCCACATATGAGGTCCCAGGTTTGATCCCTGGTACCTCCTAAAAATAAAAGAACAAACAAAACAAATGAAAAAAACCAACCCAGGGGAGCCAATGTAGCTCAGTGGTTGAGCTCCAGTTTCCCACATACGAGGTCCTGGGTTCAATCCCTGGCCATGGTACCTCAAAAAATGTATATAGACATAGATATAGATATAGACATAGACATAGATATAGATGCTAGTGGCCACTTTAAGAAGCTAGGTGAGGCTGGATTTTAATAATATTCTCTTGGAATATGAAATTCTTATTGACTGCTTGGGAATGGAGCACTGGCCAGTTTCTTCTGGGGAACACTCCTTACTCCAAAGAGTAGATGATAACAATAGATTGCACAGAAGTTTAAAATGCTCTCAGCAGAATTAAAAGAAATCATTTAAAAATTGTCAGATTCAGTTTAGATTCAAAATAAGGAATTTTAATGTAGATTATATTTTAGATTTTGGAATTATTGTTAATTTTTGGAGGTGTGATCATGGTGTTATGGTTATGGAAGAAAAAGCCCTTATTTGTAGGAGATTTGTGCTGAAGTATTCAGGGGTGGAGGGTCATAATATCTGCAATTTGCTTCCAAATTATTCAGCAAAAACGTATATATCATACACAGAGGAAAACAAAGTATGACACAATGTTACCAATTAGTGAATCTTGGTGAAGAGTATATGGGGTGTTCATTACACTAATTTTCCAACTTTTCTGTAGGTTTGAAGTTTTCTTCCATTTAAGAACAGAAAATTAAAGCAGTAAAGATATCTTTTGGAGCAATCAAGACCCAAAATAAAGATCTGTGTGAGGAAGTGTCTGGGCTTAAAGATACAATCAGTTGCTTTGAAGAAATGACTCAAATGCACAAGAAGATTCATTTGACATTTTGGGAACTAAGAAAGAGAAGATATGAAAAAGACACTGGAAATCTGCACATTTTTACTGGTAATTTTTATAAAACTTGCCAAAGAGAGAAAGCCCCTAATGAAGATAAACTAAGTAAAGGGAAGGTAAAGTATTAAATTCAAGAAAAAAAAGTCTAGGTTTAAGATGAGCATGGAACTATTACTCAAGTAAGAGAAATGCTGAAACACTGAGCTCAGTAAATTAATCAAACCTTATAGAAATCTCAGAAAGACCCGGAAGAAGCTCTATTGCAAGAAGAGAATGAAACTCAACTTTTGAATAATTGCACTGGGTTGCTGAAACTCCTGATGCCAGGGTGAGAAGATGAAAAATCAGGGAAGCAGACAATGGCTATGTCCTGGACAAAATTAAGAAGCTGAGTTAATGAGATGTCTGCTAGGCATAAGTTGGAAGCACAAAGAAGTTGGAATCTGACACTTTGACACAGCAATCCATCAAAGCTCACCTGGAAAATGGATGCACAACCTTGTAGCATTGATCATCAAATCCTACTATAGACAGGTCCTGTGAGCCTGGACTTCTCTTCTAGCCCACCCGCTGGCACTGGAGGTGCCCTCCACACAGGGCCAGCTACACAATTTACTGTGTCCTGTGCAAAATGAAAATGTAAGCCGTATGTATTTTGTTGTTACCAGAACAGTGGAGATGCTGCAGAAAACTAACTCAACTGTTTTTATTTCACTTCTTGGAAAATACACATTCTACCAACATTCTTTACCTTTGGCTTACCGATGAGTAAGGAAGGACCGAAAGGAAAGGGAAATTTGAGTTACCCTGTCTTTCCCTTTCCTTCTCTGTCATCATTTTCAGCCATAGCAGTTGGCTAACACAGGGAACTGACACGTGTGAAAAAGGATATGATGGCTCCTTAGTCTTTTGTGTTCTTAGAATGCCATTGCCTTCCTTCTGTGATTGAACAAGTTCTGGTTTGAATGGAAAGCATGAACTCTCAGGGCAGGGACCACTCCCACTTAGTCATAGATACGGCACTTTTCTTGTACTTGCTCTAAGTCTTTCTCAACTCCTGGGTATTGTTGATCCACGAGAATTCTGCACTTGTGGGGCACAGGAGCACCCGCTGCAAATGAGGTGGCAAGGAGCTTCGGACACACATATTGCATGCTTCCTCTTCTCTTGCATATATGCTCCATTGTCGCATCAGACTTCACTTACAAAATACAGATTCAAATATAAAAATTGTTAGGAATTTCAAGACGGGGACAGCCATGTATCAGTCGAAGTGAAAGGCCCTTCTGAGACCTGTGCAACTGCCCAAGTTTCAAGCCCATCGAGGCAGCCCTTGTGCTAGCCCCCAAATAATGATGTGCAATTATGAATCCTTTTCTCATTATCCAAGAGCTGGGTTGAGACAGGAACCTGTGACTGCTGATCAGCCTCTACCTAGTTCTAGAGGCCTGTCCCCTTCAGCAGTGATGGATGTCGCGGTTGCTGCTGTCCTGGAAACACTGCCAATAGGAGGATGCTCGCCCACCTGGCCAGGGTGGTCACTGCAGGGGCCTCATCACCATTACCAGATCAGGCTTCTGCTAGGCCTTCTCTTCCAGACCCAAGATTCCCTGGATTTTCACTAGGAATAAGGGCCCTCTTTATTTCATGGATACCCATATTTTAGGGTATTTCATGGATACCCATCTTTTAGATTCTTACTTTCTTCATTTAATCATCCACTCCTTCTGGTTCCTCACCAGCCCGAGTTGCCCCCACATTTTAGCACATGCACGGCCTTCAGACTCTAAAGATGTGCTCTGTACACACACACTCACCTCTCAGTGTCATGCATAGGACAATTCAGGGACTCCTCTCTGACTTTCAGTCCAAGCCTCTGAATTGAACTTTTGGAACATTTCATATGATTGAAAATTAAACAAATATTTCCTTTGAATACTAGGTTCGTGCTTACCAATTTAGAAATTACTTTCCTTTTCTTTTTGCCTTAGGCTGACCAAGCCAGTCAACTCTGAGTTTTATATTGGGGAAAAAATTATATTCTTCCAAGCAAAAATCACCTCTTAAGCTGTATCCTGCTAAGTACCGTTCTGAGTTTTGGTTCCTGTAACTTGGATAACTGATCACTGTTTTGTTTTTTTTTTAACAAATCAGTTTTATTGATACATATTAATGAAGCATAAATCCACCCAAAGTGTACAGTCAACAGTATTTGACATAGTTATGCATTCATCACCCCCAATCATTCCCAGACCATTTTCATTATTCCAGTTAATACTACTACTACTACTACTACAAAACAAAAACCAAACAAACAAAACTCATCATCTCTCAATTTATGCCTCCCCTGCCATACATAGCAGCTTTTCTATTTCCTTCTCTCTAGTTTATTTGTATTTATATTTTGTAAAAACAGTCATATATATGCAATATCACCCATATTCGTATTTTACATGAGGTTTCACTATGTTATGCAGTCCCATGTTACATTTTTTAGTTTTCCTTCTAGTAATATAAATGTCCTTAGGCTTTCTCTTTCAACCACTGTCATACCCATACAATAGCTCTGCTAGTCACAAACACCATGATGTGTTTTCACTGTTTCCATTCACTTCTAAAGATTTAAAAAACAACCTTTTAACCAATTCTGCACAGATTAACCATCAGCTTTCCATTTTTACCCTCATTCTATTTTCTGGTGACCTATATTCTAAGTATTAGCTCCATGAGTTTACACAATATATTTAGTTCATAATAGTGCAATCATACAGTATTTGTCCTTTTGTGTCTGACTTGCTTCACTCAACATAATGTCCTTCAGGTTCATCCATGTTGTCATTTCTTCTTACCGCTTCACAATATTCCATCGTGTATATACACCACAGTTTGCTGATCCATTCATCCATTGCTGGACACCTGGGTTGTTTCCAATTTTTGGCTATAGTGAACAATGCTGCTATGAACATCAGTGTGCAGACGTCTGTTCGTGTCTCTGCTCTCAGTTTTTCTGGGTATATACCTAGCAATGGTATTGCCGGGTCCCATGGCAAGTCTATATTCAACTTCCTTAGGAACTGCCACACAGTCCTCCACAGTGGCTGCACCATTCTGCATTCCCACCATTAGAGATTACTGTTTTTTAAAGTTATGAAAAGTAAAAATATTTTCCCATCAAGTTCCAATAACATGGTCCCATCCTAATAGCAGAAGATAACCCCATTGGTGAATCCAGATAACAATCCCAAAGCATTTGCCAGCTGCTCACTGTGTACACGTTCCTTGAGGTGGCACCAAGGAGTAGGAAGTACAGGTCCTCTCCTCAGGGACTTGAAGAGGGGCTATAGCAACAACCAAACCTCACACAACTTGCAAGGGGTAGTTTAAGTCTCTGCTCCTCTAAGGAGCCCCCAACTCCTGGCCCACCCCACACACCCTTCTCTAGCTCCCTCTGCTCTGTCATTTTCCCACTTGACTATCCTCTGCCTATCACTGAATTGTTGTTTTTTTCAGAGCAAAACTTTTATTTAGGGTATATGTACAAGAGCTTTTCAGAATGTTTCCAGAAACCCTCTATCAGAATCTCCCTCAGGGCTTGTTCAAGTTTGCAGCTTCCTCGGAAGACATTTTGAAGCAGAATCTCTGGGAGTGAAGCTCAGGCATCTGCAGGTCTAACAAGTTTCCCAGAGAATTCTAATGCACAGTGAAGTTTTAAAACCACTGACCTAGTCCCACTGTCCCATTTTACAGTTGAGGTTATTGAGGCCCTGATGTCACCCGGGTTAGAAGCAGTAGAGTGGAAACTAGAACCCTTAGCGCATCCTGAGTCCCTACACCAAGATGCCTCATTTCCCACAGTTTCTTTTCATTTTTTTTTTTAAGATTTTGCCTTAGGCAAAATTATTTATAAAATAAAATTATTTATTTATTTCTCCCCACCCCCTTGTTGTTTTTCACTTGCTGTGTCTGTTAGTCTTCCTTGTTTCTTTAGGAGGCACCAGGAGCCGAACCCGGGACCTCTGATGTGGGAGGAAGGTGCCTAATCACTTGAGTCACCTCCCCTCCCTGCTTTGTTGTGTCTCTCATTATGTTTTTCCTCCCTGTGTCTCTTGTTGTGTCAGCTCACTGTGTCTGCCAGTCGCATCAACTCGCTGTCTTCTTTAGGAGGCACTGGGAACCTCTGCTCCCTGCTTTGTTGTGTCTCTCATTATGTTTTTTCTTCTTGTGTCTCTTGTGTTAGCTCACCATGCTTGCCCATGCGCCAGCTCGCTGTCTTCTTTAGGAGGCACCAGGATCCGAACCAGCGACCTCCCACGTGGTAGGCGGGAACCCAGTCGCCTGAGCCACATCCGCTTCCCTCCCACAGTTTCTTAATAAACATATTGGTCTTCAATGATCTTGTAAATTCCTAAACAAGGGCCATATGAATCAAGCTCTGTACCTGGCACAATGCTGGATGTGGGGTAGTGAAATGTTATTTCAGCAAGTAGATGAATAAATGAATGAATGAATGATGACTCTTGACAGTGAGGCTTTAAAACTTTCCAGCTCATTTTAAGTTTACTTTTAGGTGTCTTTATTGCAAGTCACTGTGAATCCTCTTTGTCAAAAGGCTGTTTAAAATAAATAAACTTAAATAAAGTTTAAAAATAAATAAATCAGGCGGTTGAAAGCAAGGTGTTCTAACGGAGCTGAAACTCCCTGGCCTGCCTGCTCGAGTATCTGGGTCATACATGAGAGAAGAATGACTTCCCCAGCTGAGACCTCTCCCATTTCCTGTTCCAGCACTCCTTCAGTGTTTTAAATTCCTTGGCTGTGGCCCTATGCCCTCTCCATGCTCCCAAGGTCAGTTTGTTCCAATATTTATAATTGCCTGTTGCCTGCCATTTGGGCTGCTGGTACTTTGATTATAAAAACACCCACCGCCCCTCATGGGGTCAGGGACTGGGAGGGAGAAGTTCATGAGTCTCTAAGGCTGTGTTAATATTTCATGTTGAGGCGGCAGGTGGATCGGCCTTTGCGTGCCTCAGCCTCTCTGCGCTGCCTGGCTGGCTGCGGGCACTGTCTTTATTGACTGTATCTATAATGAGATGAAGGCTGCTCTCTGGAGTGGGACACGTAAATACCTTGCCTCTCAGATGGGGAGGGAAAGGATCTTTGTCCAAGGCAGAAATTTGTCCTCAGAGACCATGAGAGTAGCTGTGCTGGAAAAGACTTCACCGGGGGGGCACCTCTTTCCTAGCTCAGCATAACCCCACTCCTCCCCCTTGGAAGTCCCATTGTTGCCGGATTTTCTCTAGGTTCTTGGCTATGTTACAAAAAAGAAGTTAAGTTCATGCCAGTTTAGTTAGGCCAATAGCTTATTAAGAAAAGGAGAGAAGAGAAATGGGAGAAAATAACAGATTATAGGTCCCAGGTATGCTTGCGGGTTGGTCCAGGAAGAGAGAGGAAAGGGGCTTAAAAGGACTGATTTACAGATTTACAATTCCCCGTTACAGATTACAGCTTCCCAGGTGTACTTGCCTGCTGGTGCAGGAAGAGCAAGGATGGGCAAAAACAGGGCCGTTTAGGCTCTGCGCTTGCTTTTGAAACCATTCATTACCCCGCCCCTTGTTAACGTTCAGGGCAGGAGTCCCAGCTGTTTGCTGTTTTGATTGGTTATCCCATCCATCAGTTCCCCTGGGGGGCCCAATGGCAAGGCCCCTTTGGAATATCCGGGGCTTTTCCTTGATCCCTGACGAAATCCGAACCAAATGGGGAATTCTCTCAAGGTTCTTCCTGCAGCCATCTTGTGGGGTCTTTCCCCCAGAGCTGGTTCCCACGGCCACGTGTTTCACAGCCGTGGTTTTCTGCCATGTCCCAGATTTGTCTTTTCTTTCCCTAAACCCGCCATAATCTTAGAACGACCTGGCTGCCTGAGTGGAATCCTCCAATTAAATTTGACAAGTAATAGTGTTAGAATGTCTGAAGTGAAAGTGCCCCCCCCCCCCCCCCCATCTTTGAGTCCAACACCCTCGTTATCCAGTTGTGGAAATTGAGGCTCAGAAGGAAGGGATTTTTCAGGGACCTGAATATCCAGGACCAAACCTGGGTTTCTGGACTCCCAGCTTAATGTCCAGGATATTGATATGCCTTGATTCTAGTAAATAACAACTCTGTGCTAGAAGGAGGGCTACTTCAAGTCCACATGGTGCATTTTTACAAATAAGGGAAAGGAGCCCCTTCCTCCAGCGGACACAGCCCTGAACCAGGGTGTGGGGTTTGGCAAGCAGAGTGGCACCTGGATTTCAGCCCCTGCTGGCTCTTCAGCCACTGAACAACATGCATAATTGTCCGTGGAGCCTTTGGCTAGGGAAATGCCAAGTTTGCTTCTGAGGACACAGGGCCTGAACCTTATTTACCCCTATAATCCTACCTCATCTAAGACTGTGCCTGATCCAACACAGGAAGAAGAGAAATATTTATGTCCAAAGAGAAGAGGGGAAGGGGGAGGAGCAATATCCAGTATCCTTGGGAACTTCATAAGTGAAATTTTGTAGACAAGTAAAACCCAAACAACCGATTGCTAGGAATGGTGCAGAAAAATAAAGCAAAATGAAATAGAGTCCAATTAGTTTGCTTAAACAATATTAAACTCCAGAGGAAAATGGAAAGATAGTCCTGCTGACATTACTGCAAGCCACGGAGAGGGGCCAGGCAATTATATTTGGGAAAACAGATAAGTTTGTGAGTTGCCAAATAAAGAAACAATCACAGAGATAAAAGCAAGCACTTTCCCCAAATGGAAAACATAAGTAAATCATTTATCAGCTTCCCATGCAGAGCTCAGGCACCTGATCTGAAGACAAATAAGGGGGTTGTTTTTTTAACGTGTTATCTTGAATAGCCTGATTCCTTTGCCTCAGGCTAATTTGGATTAATCCATCTCCCCAGGAGACTATAAAATTCTTCCTTTCCTCCATAAACCTTTGAAAGGACAGATGGTCACTCATCTGCAAGCGAAGTTTGATTCCCTCCTTTCTCCCCACGAGAGTGGAGGGGGTGGAGAGAAGGAGTCTGGGGGAGAGAAGGGTGTCAAGAGCAGGAGAGCAGAGAAAAGAGAGCTCAAGTCTTTCATCGTATTCAGAAGTTCAATAACGTCTTCTCTGTTTCTCTGTCTCATTTAGACAATAACCCCCTGTTCTCCTTTTAGAGCCAGTTTTGGCCCATGTTACCCCAGAACAGGGATGTTTTAGTCTTTATGGAGCTGCAGATCCCTTTGAGAATCTGTTCAAAGGATGTGTGGCTCTTCTCCCCAGAAAAGATGTGCATATGCACATGTTCACACATGTTAGCAAACAATTTCAAAGATTCATGGACCCCTGAAGCCTCTTTGGCTTTCAAGTTAAAACACCTATTCTAGAGCCTGGAATGAAAGCCATTTTGGAGAGAGCAAGGGGTTCTGAAATCAAAACAGTAATTTTCCACTCACTTTTTCTTTTTGTTTTTTCTTTTGTCTTTTTGTCTCCACTTACCTTTTAAGAGATATTTTTTAAATTAGAGAAGTCGTAGGTTTATGGAAAAATAATACAGAAAATACAGAGTTCCCATATACCCCCCTCACACGCAGAATTTTCCCTATTATTAATAATTTGCCTTAGTGTGGTACCTTTGTTACAATTGATGACACAATATTATTATAATTATATTATTAACTATGGTCTATAGTTTACATTAGGGCCCCCTGTTGTACAGTCTTATGGTTTTGTTTTGTTTTTTTAATTTATTCTAGTAATGCCTATAATCTAAAATTTCCCCTTTTAACCACATTCAAATGTAAAATTCAGTGGTTTAATTACATTTGCAATGCCTGGCTACCATGCCCACCATCCATTAACAAAACTTTTCTATCACACGTAGAACCATTTTTCAGACTGCTGGGAGGCAGATTTGCTTCTGTGAGGAATCTGAATTTGGGTTAGGAATTGAAGGAAACTTTCTCTGGTTATCCCTCAAACTATTTGTCTTCCTTTCTTTGAATTCCCAAGCTCTTATGAGCTGGCATTTAGGATAAACTACCTGGCATTTTAGCTACTTGTGTACATATGGTTTATCAGCTTTCTAAATTCCTGCAGGACAGGGTTGTGTTTCCATCTGCCAGGGCATCTTTGGTAAAAATGCTCAGTAAGTAAACATGGGTTGAACGTACCCATCAGCAGGACGTGAATAGTCAGAGAAGAGCTGGGAGAGAATGCTGGACAGAAGGATTAGCACATGCAAGGAAACCCAGGCAGGACTCCCCAAGCCCAGAGTCGAGGATGACTCCACCCAGTATGACAAGAGGAGGGTATCATGAGGGTGGAGGAAGAGAAGGCTGGAAGGATGGGGAGCAGTCTGACCGAAACTGGAGCCAGTAGGCAAAGGGGAGTCTATGATTGGTTCAGGGAAAGAAGAGCCATGAGAGAAGGAGTGTTTCAAAAAAGATGCAGAGGGGAAGCGGGTGTGGCTCAGTGGATAGAGCCCCCGTTTACCATATGGGAGGCCCAGGTTCAGGTCCCGAGGCCTCCTTGTGAGGGCACGCAGGCCTGAGCGGTCCGGTGGGCTGATGCAGCAACCTCACGGCAGGAAGCGGGTGTGGCGCAATGGATAGAGCCCCCGTTTACCATATGAGAGGCCCCAGGGTTCGCTTCCCGGCGCCTCCTTGTGAGGGCAGGCCGGCTTGCGCAGCGACGTGGGCTGATGCGGCAAGACCTCACAGCAAGGGGGAGATAAGCAGACACAGAGAAGACACGCAGCGAATGGACACAGCAGCACAAGCAGCAAGGGGGAGATAAATAAATAAAAATAAATAAATCTTTAAAGAAAAAGATGCAGAAAGGGCAGCATGGGGTAAACAAGGACCAGTAGGAGCCCAGTACAGGCATAACTTGTTTTTGTGTGTGTGTGCTTTTCTTTATTGCTCTTACCAGATTCTGCATTTTTTGCAAATTGAAGGTTTGTGGCAACCCTGCGTCGAGCAAGTCTATTGGTGCCATTTTTCCAACAGCATGTGTTCACTTTGTGTCTCTGTGTCACATTTTAATTAAGGTATGTACACTTTAAAAGAAAACATAATGCTATTGCACAACGAATAAACTACAGTATAGAGCCTATAGAGCAATGGGATGCTGGATTTGGGGCCAAGACCTGTATTTATGAGTGTGAAATGCAAACATTTGATGTTATCTCCAAGTGAATTCGGCAAACAATTACAGACACAAGCAAACAGGATTCTTTATAGAGATAGGCAAGCTGATTCCAAAAGTTTTATAGAAAGTTTAAGGAACTTGAATAGCCAAAGCAATGTTGAAAAAGAAAAACAAAAACAAAATTGAAGGACTCCCGCTGCTTGGTTTAAAGACATAGTATAAACTTCAGTAATTGGGATAATGTAGTACTGAGGAAAGGATGGACATATAGCTCAATGGAACAGACTAAAGAGTCCAGAAGCAGATTTACATCATTATACTTAGTTTCTTTTTGACAAAGGTACAAAGGCAATTCAATGGAAAAAACACAGTGTTTTCAATGACTGGTGCTGGTACAACTGGATATCCATATATTAAAAAATGATGTTCAACCCATATAAAAATTAACTCAAAATGGACCATAGACTTAAATATAAATTATAAAAACAATAATACTCTTTGAAGAAAACATCAGAGAAAATCTTTGTGAACTAATTGAGTTTGGAAAAGAGTTATTAGATATGGCACCAAAAGTTTGATTCATAAAAGAAAAAAAAGAGATTAACTAGATTTCATCAAAGTTAAAAACTTTTGCTCTGCTAAGGACTCACTTAAGAAAATGAAAATTCAAGTCACAGACTGGGAGAAAGTATTTGCAACTCATATATCTGACAAAGGACTTGTATTCAGAATATAGAAAGAACTCTCGAAACTCAACAATAGGAAAAGAAATAACTTAATAAAAAAATAGTCGAAAGTTTGCACTGACACTTCACCAAAGAATTTTATAGATGGCAAATATGCACATGAAAAGATGTTTAACATTCTTAGTCATTAAGAAATGCAAAACTAAAACCACAATGACATATACATTACACACCTATGAGAATGGCTAAAATTTAAAAGTATTCTTACTGACAGTAGTAAGTGTTAACAAGGGTTTGGAGCAACTGGAACACTCTTAAATTGCTGGAGGGAATGACATATGGTACAGCCACTATATACAATGGTTTGTCAGTTTCTTATCAAAGCTAAACAGACACTTGCCATATGATCTAGCAATCCTACTCCCAGATATTTACTCTAGAGAAATGAAAACTGATGTTCATACAAAAACCTGTACACAAATGTTTATAACATCACCATTTACAATCACCCAAAATTGGAAACAATCCATGTGTTCTTCAACTCATGAATGGGTAAACAAACCGTGATACATGCAATGATGGAATGAATACTACTCAAGAATAAGAAGCAACAAACTACTGATGCATACAGCAACTTGGATGAATCTCAAGGCATGCTGAGTAACAGAAAACAGTCTCAAAAGATTACATACTAGATATGATTCCATTTATATGACCTTCAGAAAAGTGATAGAGACATGCAGGCATCTGACTTATGGCCCCAAAGTGATATCAATGTCCCAACCCCTGGAACCTGTGACCGTTACTTTATATGGTAAAAGGGGATTGGGCAGAAGTGATTAAATTAAGGATCTTGAGATAGAGAGCTTATCTTGAATTAGCCCAGTGGGCTATAATCTTATAAAAGGGAGGCAGAAGGAGAAGAAGGCATAGAGGAGAAGGCAATGTGGAGAAGGAGCAGAGAGAGAGAGAGAGATTTGAAGATGCTGGCCTTGGAAACTGGAGTAAAGCGGCCACAAGCCAAGCAATGCCAGCTGCCACCAAAAGCTGGAAGTGATGAGGAACGGATTCCACCTGGCGTCTCCAGTGGAGCTCGGTCCTGCTGACACCTTGATTTCAGCCCAACGATACTGACTTTAGACTTCTGGCCTCCACAGTTGGAGAGAATATATCTATGTTGTTTTAAGCCACCAAGTTTGTGGTCATTTGTTCTGCAGCCACAGGAAAATAATGGACAGAAAGCCATGGTTTCCAGGGGTTAATATTCTTTAGGGCATTGAAATTGTTCTGTATCCTGTTTGTGGTGGTGATTTACAGGAAACTATGCATGTGTTAAAGCTCAGGAAAATTATACTCTGAAAAGAAGTGAATACTACGCATTTAAATTTTAAAATAAATTTAAAAAAATTTAAATAATATTTTTAAAAAATACTGAGGCCTGAAAAAGGAGATGTGGCGCCAGCCTCTCCTGACCCCTGGGAGGCCCCAGAGCAAGGCTGAGGGGAAGCCAAGTCTCCAGCCCTGGTGACTCGGAGGCAATAGCAGGAAGTGGAGGGAGGAATTGGTGTGTGTGTATGTGTGTGTGTATGTGTGTGTGTATGTGTGTGGGAGGACCATCAAGTGTGTTGTAGGCACATTGAACTTAAAGAGCCCTCAAGCTATCCAGGTGGAAATGTATTGGCTGTTGGAAATGGTGACAGAGGGAGATTGGACAGAGTGTGGGAGCCGTGGTTATGAGCATAGACTTTCAAGTAAGGCAAACCTGGGGCACATTCCAGCTGTCTGACTTTGGCAAGTAATTTAACCTCTCTAAGCTCAGTTTCCTCTTCTCTAACTTGAGATAGTGATCAGACTTAACTCATGTGAGGATTCAATGAGAGAATGCCAGTACAGCACCTAACTTCGTGTCTGGCACATGATAAGGCTCGGAAATGTGAGCTATGACAATTTTTGTTCAGGCAGCGATCTTGACCGGAGATGGGGTGTCACAAGGGGCCTGGGAATCTGATTTGGGCTCGTTGCAGTGATGCAAGGGTGAACATCATGGGAGCACATGGGGCCAGCTGGAGGGATTGAAGAATGGAGGGCAGAGGGCAGGGACAGAACCTGATGGGGGTGTCCTAAAAGGAGGAGCAGAACCAGGTGGCTGAAAGAGGATGAAATGGTGAAGGGGGGGTGGGGAGGCTGGAGAAAAGTGTTTTCTGCTGTAAAGAGTTCAGGGCCTCTATGGCCTCCCCTTCTGTACCTCCCGGATGCCAGGAGAATAAACATGGTGGTTCCTGTGCATCAAATGTTCAGCAGACATGATGGCTCTGGTGTCAGTTTATGGTGTCTCACCACAGGGTCAGGGTGAGACTCAAAGGAGGAGGGTCTGGAGGGACATGGGCCCCCAGCCCTGGTGGGGAACTACTGGGGTATAAGAAGCTCTGCAGACAAGGGAAGGGGTGAGAATCCTGGGGGCCTGTCTCTGGGGTCTCCCTTCCATGAGTTCCTTTTTCTATTTGCCTTTTCACTTTTGTCGTCTGTGGAGTGCCCCCCCCCTCCCCGCCCCCAGTGCTACTTTCTCCAGCTGGTGCCTTCCAACCCTGTCCTGCTCTGCTCCCCTCCTGGAAATCTCTCAGTGGTGTGACACTTTGTACCTGCTGGGGGACTTGGAGAACTTTATGCAAAGGGAGTTTCACAAGCCCTCAGCTGGATAGAACTGTTAGTCCCATTTTATAAACGAGGACTGTGAGGCCCAGAGAGGTTATCTAACTTATCCAGGACACACAGCATGTTGGAGGCAGCATTGGTCTTGACTCCCAGTCTGGAGCTGGGCATGTTATGTTACATGGCTTTGGTTTCTGGTGGTTCCTGTTCTGGGAGGCTTAGTCTGAGGAAGGAAGTGGAGTCAGAAGCAGACACTTTCAGTTCCTGAGTCCTGGCCCCACTCAGAGAGCATCTGGACTGGAGCGGGGGG
>JAQZBX010046176.1:0-20844 GCA_029593785.1 Cabassous unicinctus | reverse complement strand
TATATATATATAAGTGATTAAAAGGGGAAATGTTAAATTGTATATAGGGTAACAGAATAAAAACTTTAAAAATAATCCATGGAACTACACTACACAAACAGTGAACCCTAATTTAAACCATGGACTATAGTTAATAGTGCAATTATGAAAAGTGCTGTCATCGATTGTAACAAATGTTCCACACCACTACAAGGTGTTATTAGGAGGGTGGTATATGGGAATCCTGGTGGTTCTGTAAACCTAGAACTTCTCTAATAAGGAATTTTTAAATTTTTAAAAAAAATTTTTAAAAGATACTTAGATTACATAAATGTTACACAAAAAATATAGGGATCCCCATATGCCCTGCTCCCCACACCTCCCACACCCTCCCGCATAAACATCCTTCATTAGTGTGGCACATTCATTGCAATTGATAAACGCATCCTGGGGCTTTGCCACTGAGCGTGGACCGTAGTTCACATGTAGTCTACACTCTCTCCCACACAGTTCTGCATGTTATGTGACAATATAAAGCAGCCTGTATCTGTCATTGCACCGTCACTCAGGACAATTCCCAAGCCCTGAAAAAGCCCCCGTATTACAACTGTTTTTCCCTCTCCCTGCCCCCAGAGCCTCCAGTGGCCACTGTCTCCACATCAGTGTTGTAATTTCTTCCATTGCTAGAATCACAATATGTCTAATAAGGAATTTTTAAAAACTGGGCAGTCTGATACCAGAGCCCAGCCCTCTGCCTTTTATTATTATTGTTTGTAGGGCCAGTAGGAGAGAACATTTAAAAATAGATACTGTCTTACTCATTTATATAAGGTGTAAATATAAATAAGTTTATGAGAGGGAATTAGATTAGCGGGTATGTACAGCAGGGGAAGGCGAGAGGGAATGAGAGGTGACTGCTACAGGGTAAGGGGTTTTTCTTTTGGGAGTAATGAAAATGCTCTAATATTGATTGTGGTGATGAATGCATAACTCTGTGATCATACCAAAAGCCAGTGAATGTACACTTTAGATGGATACGTGGTATGTGACTGTGTCTCAATAAACTTGCTTTAACAAATAGATACCATCTTAGAAAATTCAGGACACACAGTCATAGTGGTTTTCTGGAGGGTGGCTAAGGAAAGGGGTCAGAGAATTGTGTAAGAAAATATGAGAGGCAAATGCAGACTGAGAGGAGAGCTGTTGGGTAGAACTGTCTGTCTACAAACCCAGTCCTTCTGCCCTCACTCGTCCACTCCCTACCGGCTCACATCCCGCTTGGGTCCATCTAATCCTCTAGGTAACTGTCTGTCTCTTCTGTTCCTCTGGCCTCGTATCAAACTTGCAGTTTTTGCTTGCACAGCTTTCAGAAACCAAGGTTTCTTTCTTCCTTGATCTCACAGCTTCCTCCGAAATCAGGAGGGCTTTTTGCTCTCTCTCCTCTTGCATTTTCAATTTCAACCAAGTAGGGAGATAAATTCCAGTGGAATATTACTCACCAATGAAAAGGAATGAAGTTCTGATACTTGCGACAACATGGATGAACCTTGCAAACCCTATACTAAGTGAAATAAGCCAGACACAAAAGAACATATGAGTGTGATTCCACTTACATGAAATATCTAGAATAAGCAAATTTATAGAGACAGAAAGTAGATTAGAGGTTACCAGGGGCTGGGGAGAGTGGAAATGGGAAGTTATATCTTAGTGGGTACAGAGTTTGTGTTTCAAGAGATGAAAAATTTTGGAAATAGATAATGGCAATGGTTACACAACACTGAGTGTAATTAATGCCTCTGAATAGTGTACTTAAAAATGGTTAAATGGAAAATTTTATGTATACTTTACCAAAATGGGGAAAAAAAAACGATAATAGCATATTGTTCCTAAATATCATTGTCTAAAATAAAATTATTCTTTCTCTTAGTAAAAAAAACCCAGCCTCGTGTACCACTGAGGACTGATCACCGGGGCTTTTGGAAACGGGGCTGTGGGATGAGTATTGGGTGCAGCGGGTGCAGGAGAAAGGGTGCCTCTACAGGGTCCGAGGTGGTCGGCACTGCCCTGCCCAGCCCAGGGAGAGGAGCAGGGCCAAGGGCGGGAGCCGCTGCTCCACGTCTGTTTATGTGTGAGGAATAGAGGTAAACTGGCCTGGTGAACAGTACTAGCTTGCTTTATTTTTTTACACAAAGGTCAACCAACCTGTTTAACTTGTTTTTAAAAATTAGACCTGTAATGCATATTCACTGTTGAAAAATTAGGATGACTGTCAATCTAGATAACATTCTCTCCAACTGATTTCTCCTCCATCCAAACAGTGGAGTCGGTGGTCCTCTCTGCTGCCCGCTCGTCACTTGAGGTTTTAGGCTAACTTCAGAAAAGTGAGAGAATCTTAGATTCGGCTTGCCCAGGTTCATGAATACAGAGGACTTCAGTAACTCCTGGTCCAGGCCAAAAACAGAAAGGAGAGGAAAGTTGAGAAAAAAATAGTAAAAGCAATAAGGCGGGCAGACGTTAAGAGCCAGCATTTTAGTTCTTCCAGTTGACTGTATTCACAGCCTGGGGTGTCCTGCCTGTGGGTTGGGGGTGGGAGCTGTTGTCAACGATCTCGCCAACCTGTAGCAAGTGCTTCTCTCGAGAGCATTCAGTACTCCGTATGGTTGATAACAGCGAAAGATAAACAGGGAATTGGCTTGCAATTTTATACAGCTGAAAAGGAATTCCTTCGAGGGCTGGATAATATTAGACCAGAGGAATCCTGACGTGTCATGGGAATTGTTTTCAGGTGACCTCGAACTCCCTGAGGGCATCTCACAAAGAAAAAGTGGCGTTAATGACGGGCTTCTGTGTGGAGAGGAAGGGAAGAGGGAATCCCTTTACTGCCTAAACCACTGGACAGTTCTGGGGGACAGGACGCCTTAGGCTGAAGGTTTGAAGTTGAGGATTCGGCACCTTCTTCTGTAAAGGACGGGGCAGGAGTCTGAGTAGTATCCTGGTGAGTAGGAACTACAGTATTTCTCCCGTCCTCTGGGAAGGACTTTGACCTGTCGGAGCAAGTTTTGTTCTCATTCCTGCGGAAGAACCTTCGGTGACTCTGGTGTGGAGTGAGCAGAGTCTGCAAATACAAATACAGCGTGTTAACTGGAACCTCATAAACAGAGTGCAAACAAAAACAGTGAGACCTCTGTAATCTCGGGAATAAACGCGTATATTTTGTACACCTAATATTTGCTGAGTGGCTATTACATGCAGCACTTCGGGCTGGCAGCATGGCAAATAAAAGCCGGGACTTACCTTCTTCCTAAGGAATGATCGCCCTCACGGGCGACTCCTAGTTCTAGGTTTGCAAAGCCAGTGAATAGGGCTGTGTCCCCTGAGTGTGAAGATGGGAGAGACACAAACAAGGAGTGTAAACTCTCAGAGCTTTAGGCCTGAAGGACGGGCTCTTCCTACAGGTTTGTAACTGGGACTCAATTAACCACAAGCTTGTAATTTGCGTCTTAACTAATGGCAAGTAACTTAAAAAAAAAAAAAAGTTAATGGAGGCAAAATAATACAAAATTAACACTCACAGGGGCCACTGTAAGTGAAACTTCCTCCCCAGACTCCTTTCTGTGTATTCTACAGCTGCCTTCCCAGTGCTCAAAGGTAATTAAAAGGTGATAATGATATGTATCCCCTCCCTTATCAAAGTCATTAACACTCTATTGTTGTTGTGAGCTAGACCAGCTATTGCATGATCCTGGCAATGCCACTTTAGGCGAAGAGCCTTTATTAGTCTAACAGGGATTTCTGCTGGGACGAAGAAATTGCAGTTTGGAGATGAATTAGCAGGTTACATCCTCTGTGACTTTTGAATGCCTTGTTTCCCCAAACCTCGCATGTATCTGAGAACCCCCAGGGTGGTTCTGACGCTCGATTTGACCCACAACTTTTCTCCGTTCAGAACTGTTCTCTGTGAGTCAGGGATGGCGACATCTCCCCCTAGCCATCAAACTGCACATCTGTGGTCCTGGAAGCTTTGGCTCAGACCCCATCCACTGATTCACAGTGACGTCTCCGGTTGAATTCAGAGCCAGATAAGGCATTCCTAATTTCCCCAGCTTTGATGGGTTTCCCTAGTTTTGCTAACAAGTGCTACCAGGTATAAATACTCACTCAGATTGTGGTTGTGGTTTTGTACTTAATTCTTAAATATCTGGGAAAAAACGTTACTCGTGTAACTCACACTTGAAAGAGTTCTACAAATTGAAGAGGAGGAGAAGAGGCAGATGAATTCAGATTGGTTTTGAAATCTCCTACATTTATACTGGAAAAATAATTTGTACAGTTTTCTCAGTTTTGTGCCTAAACTGTATAATTCTTGAGGACAGAAAGCTCTCTCATTAACTGATCGTGAGCCTCCTGGGTAATCAGAATAGTGGCAACTTAATGTTTTTTGAAATAATTAAAAATTTATCCAAATAAATGTTCACATTCTAAGACTCTAACAATACTTAGGAGAAGAGAGGGGGGTGGAAGGAGGAGGGGGAAGGGGGGAGAGGGAGGGGGAGAGGGAGGAGGGAGCACCAGAAAACCATACCCAGCAGTTCTCCAGGCACCCCAAATTCCCCACCCCCTTCACCACCTGTCCTGCTCCCTGGAGGCAGCTACTTGGAGTTTTAATTGTAGCTGTCTCTGCTGGCCTTCACCTCCATACTTCTCAATTAGTATATCATATCTATATATGCTATATTACCAGCTCATTATTTAGTGACCAGCTCTGAACTAGGTGAGGATTTAAGCCTCCTGTGCCACAGCACTGCTTCCTCCTCTCCCCTTTTTGGTTAAATCAATAGTCAGGGTTTATGTTATTCTAACTGCATAAATAATATGTTCTACTGAGCTAACACTGTACTATAATTACTTTTCCTTTCTTGTACAGCTTTTTGTTTTTCTTGGAGTTCATCATCACTTTTTTCTCATCTGCTTGGCTCTGTATGTAACTATCCCTAAGTCTTGCCACAGCTTCCAACAGTTCCCCCAAAACTTTCCACGTAGTCACATATAACAGATAAGCTATCCGTATCTCGAGACCTCCTTCCTGGGGGCCTTTTCTTTTTCCCAACCTGGACTGGTTTTCATTCATGGCTGCTCCGCAGCTGTTGACCCACCTTTGCCCTCACCCTCGTGAATCTCTTCACTGCCTGCTCGTGTAGAAAGCTCTCCTTCCTGGTCTCCATGTTTTCGTCTTTTCTTGGTTTATTCCCTTATTTTGGTGGCACACCCTTCCTGAGAAAGGGTGCATATGAGGTAAATTTTCTGACAGCGTTCATGCCTGAAAATATCTTTCTTCTACCCTCACATTTGTTTGGTAAGTTTGGCTGAGAATTGAGTTCTAGGTTAAAAATAAGTCTCACTCTGAATTTGAAGGCGCTGCGCTGTTATCTTCTAGCGTTTTCCATGTTTCTGTTTAGAAAACGGTGTTACCTCTGATTGTATGAGCATCATCTTTCCTCTCTGGAATCCTGAAATTTCAAAACGATGTGTCTTGGGTCTTACTGTGTCGGGTACTCAGTTGTCCTTTTAAGCTAAATATCCATACCCTTCACGTTCATGGCATTTTCTTACATTGTGTCTTTGATTGTTTCCTTGTTTTCCCCTTGATCTCACATATGGAACTCTTATTGGTCAGCTACTGACCCTTCTGGATTAATCTCATGTTTAAAAAAAGCAAACCTTTTCTCTCCTAATGCCTTTTTGGTCTTTTTTTGTTCTAGTTTCTGGACTATTTCCTCTACTTTATTGCCCAATGTTTCTATTGATTTTTTTTTTAATATCAAGAACTATACTTTTAATTTCCAGGAAAGCTTTCACATTCTGGGCTTGCCCCTTTTTTATAGCTCTTGTTCTTGTTTCTGGGTGCAATATAATTTCTAATCTCTCTGTAGAAATTCACCCTACTTTTCAAGTTGTCTCTCTTCCCTCTGATTTCCTTGTTTTCTGTTTGCTTGCTTTGTCTGTCATGCTGGAGGCCATCTCCCATAGCTGGTGATGCTTGGCTGTGAGGAAGGGAAATGCCGACTTCACTGTGTGTGGAGGATTCACTGGAGGATGGTAGGACAGTGAGCCCACATTTTCACTAGGACACCCCTGAACTCAACAGGTCATTTCCTTAAAGCCCTTTAATTTCCCCTCAGAAGGACCTTCCAAATATCTCCCTGGAGATTATAAACCTGCCTGTGACCTTCTGGGTGGTAAGTGGAAGAGAGGGCTTGAGGAGGTCGATGTTCAGGTCTTCGCTGACGTCCCGTTTTTCGGCCTTCATCCCTGGTTCTGAGCCTGTTGGGTTCAATTTTTGGAGAGAATAAGCCACCTTCCTCTTGGAGTAAGGGCTGAGGGTGATGGCTGGACCCAAGAAACTCACTGGCTTTATGTTGACTTTCAGTCCACCCTTTACCTCATGCCTGTGCTTTCTATTTTTTTTTTCTACTTTATTTTGTACATTTAATAATTAAAAATATAAACAATTAAAAATGAAAAAGTAAACACAGATGAATAAATATATACATTTCTCAATTAAATGTACTGGATACATACAAAATTTTTTTTAATCAAACGATATGTTACACAATGTATTTGGTTTATAGTAACACATTCAGACAGTATTTGTCCTTTTGTGTCTGGCTTGCTTCACTCAACATAATGTCCTCCAGATTCATCCATGTTGCCATATGCTTTACGACTTCATTTCTTCTTACAGCTGCATAATGATCCATCGTGTGAATAGACCACAGTTGTTTATCCATTCATCTGTTGATGAACACCTGGGTTGCTTCCAACTTTTGGCAATGGTGAATAATGTTGCTATGAACATCGGCCTGCAGATGTCTGTTTGTGTCACTGCTCTCAGTTCTTCTGGGTATATACCCAGTAGTGGTTTTGCAGGGTCACGTGGCAAGTCTATATTCAACTTCTTTAGGAACTGCCAAACAGTCCTCTACAGTGGTTGTACCATTCTGCATTCCCACCAACAGTGAATAAATGTTCCTATCTCTCTACATCCTCTCCAACACTTGTAATTCTCTGTCTTTTTAATACTGGCCATTCTGATAGGTGTGAAATGATATCTCATTGTAGTTTTGATTTGCATTTCCCTTATCATGAGTGATGTTGAGCATTTCTTCATGTGTTTTTTTTGCCATTTGTATTTCTTTGGAGAAATGTCTATTCAAGTCTTTTGCCCATTTTTTATTTGGGTCGTTTGTCTTTTAATTGTTGAGTTGTAACATCTCTTTATATATCCTGGATATGAAACCCTTATCAGATATGTGATTTCCAAATATTTTTTCCCATTGAGTTGGCTGCCTTTTCACCCTTTTGACAAAGTCCTGTGAGATGCAAAAGTGTTTAATTTTGAGGAGGTCCCATTTATCCATTTTTTTCTTTTGTTGCATGTGCTTTGGATGTAAGGTCCAAGAACCACCACCTACTACAAGGTCTTGAAGATGTTTCCCTACATTTTCTTCTAGTAGTTTTATGGTCCTGGCTTTCATATTTAGCTCTTTGATCCATTTTGAGTTGATTCTTGTATAGGGGGTGAGATAGGGGTCCTCTTTCATTCTTTTGGTTATAGATATCCAGTTCTCCCAACACCATTTGTTGGAGACTGTTTTTTTCTCGTTAGCATGGACTTGGTAGGTTTGTCAAAAACCAGTTGACTGTATAGGTGAGGGTTTATTTCTGGATTCTCAATTCTATTCCACTGATAGATGTGTCCATCAAGGGGGGAGGATAAATAAATAAATAAATCTTTAAAAAACAAAATTTAATAGCATTGCAGTTTTCTTCTTTCCTTCAATAAACATTTTAATGATCACCTACTATGATGTAATGATGAATGGAACAGAGTCCTTAACCTGGAGAGCATCACAGCTTAGTGAGAGAGACTGACAATAAAACAAGAACGTATTCTGCAATGTGATTAATCTTACTATGGGAATAGGCACTTGATGCAATGGGAGCAGCCTCCCCCTTTCTGGTAGTAAAAATGCCTGGCTCGTTCTTTCTTGACGCCCTTCCTTCAGGAAGCAGTGGAAACCAAGTCTCTGGCCACTGCAATGGTTGGAAGCAAATCCATGTAAGCAATAATATCTTAGCAGGTCCTGTCCTTTACAGGGGACATCTCCTGTAAAACATCTTCTCCTTAGGAGACTCCCCAACCTTTGCCCTTCATAGTTGATCCAGTGATGGGGGGGGTGTCAAAAATGCTTCTCAGTACTGAATGGAACCCTGGATAAGCCTTGCAAGTTATTATTACAATGATCATATTGTTATTATTTGTAAACATATCTGTTTTAGTTTCCTGGGCTGCTCAAGCAAATACCATGAAATGGGTTGGGTTAAACAACGGGAATCTATTCACTCATGGTGTCGAGGCTAAGATAGAATTCCAGATCAAGGCATCACCGAGGCG
This sequence comes from Cabassous unicinctus, assembly GCA_029593785.1. Taxonomy (NCBI): domain Eukaryota; kingdom Metazoa; phylum Chordata; class Mammalia; order Cingulata; family Chlamyphoridae; genus Cabassous; species Cabassous unicinctus. Next base: position 12,410 of record JAQZBX010046176.1, on the reverse strand, counting down.
ATACTTTCTCTCTGAAGACTGGCGTTCTGAGCTGGCTGCTGGCGATCCTTGGTCCTCAGCTTGTCACATGGCAAGGCACGTGGTGGTGTGTCCTGGTCTCTCCCTTCTCTCCTGGGCTCCGTGGACGTTCAGCTTCTGGCTGCTCTCTCTCGCTTTCTTTCTCTGTTTGAATTTATCCCACTTTTAAAGGACTCCAGAAATAGGATTAGGGCCCACCTTGACTGAAGAAGGCCACACCTCAACTGGAGTAGCCGCATCAAAAGAGCCTACTTAAAATGGGGTCACACCCGCAGGAATGGATTTAGGCTTAAGAACAAGTTTTTCTGGGGCGCATACAGCACCGAGTCATTACAATGTCTGTAAAAATCCTTGAGGGCAGGTTGGAAGTTTGATTTATTTCAACAAAGCCCCATAGTGCCATAGAAAGAGCAGATCTTTGAAGCTAGGGGGAGCTGGGTTTGAATTCCACACATTAGCTGTGTGGCTTTGGTCAATTCACCTAATCTTGCTATACTTCAATTTTTTATTATGTCAAACTACGATAGTAATACCTAACTCACTAATTTGTTGTATTAAAGGAGCAAAAGTAGGTAAAGCGCCAAGGGCAGTTCTTCATGGAAAGTAAGGGCAGAAAAAAATAGTAGATATTATTTTTCCTGCCTTCACCACTAGGCAGTGAACCTCTCAAGGCCTGAGACCATATGCTATTCTTCTATGTGACTCCACACTTGGTGCAATGTTGGGCATGAAGTTGGCACCGAATGGATATTGAATGAATGAATGAATGAATGAATGACTGCAGGACTGTTTGAGTTCTGGCATGTGTTGAGGGTTTTTTCCTGCTAAATGAATCATTGTTTGCTTCTTTCTTCCTTTAGATTGTACTTCCTTAATTATTTGGTGTTACTAATAAACCATGATTCTTTTCTGAGTTCCTGTATTACTTCTTTTGTGGTGCTGCAAATGGAGCTAAGGGACACTAACCTTTTTTCCCCAAAGGCCCAAACAACACCTCAGTTCCAGCTGTGCTTCACCACTCACCTTTTTTTTGGTGAGTAATATTAAAACGTGCCCAGAAGTAAAAGAGGTGTCAGAAGCATCAGGTTGTCTCCATTCGTAGTTTACAAGCCCAGTTGGCAATCATTTCCCTCGGCAGCCCAGCAGATCATATGTCTTTTGCTGTGAGGTCCTGCAATGAAAGGGAAAAAGCTGAGAGGAGATGGTGAGATGGGAGCTCATGTATCTGTAGCTTTCAGTCACAGAGCTGGCATGTGGTGTTTCTGGTCATATTTTTCATTCACTAATAAATGTGTGAATACTGGAATGAGGTCCTTTATCATTTTCCAGCTTGAGCAGTTAAGTTCTGTTATATCAGGGCTCTTTCTAAAAACAATGCCAGCTTGAATGCCATGCTTAACTGCAGGATTCTGCACAGCATCTGCTTCTCTTCCCCTTGGGGTCAGGGTCCCCTTGGCATTCAGCACCTGAGACCATCCCAGAACTGCCCAGCTACTACATTCAGCATCACATAATTTAGCACTGAACATTGATCCCATGTTATGGTCAGTTTTGTCCTCACCCTTACTGTGGAAATCCTTTGTATGCTGAGACCATGACTTACTTTTCCTGCATTCATTCTCCATTGTTCTCAGTACAGACCTTGCTCTGAGGGGACTTACCAACCAATGGCCTCTTCTTCATGTTTCCTGAGCTTTCTGCAATATCTCACTCTTACCACCTTAAAAAAAAAAAAAGCAACAGCTTTATCTGCAATATATCCTTATAACCCCCTTATCACCTGATGTAATTTACATACCGTATAATTCACCCATTTCAAAATCAGTTCAGTGGTTTTTAGTCTACTCACAGTTATCTGCAATACCACAATCAATTTGACAACATTCTCATCACCCCCCAAAAGAAGCCCCATGCCCATTGTCTGTCACACCGGTTTCTCTACTGTTTTTGTTTTTTGTTTTCCTTTTAATGATGTTTTTTTCACACACCATACAATCCACCCAAAGTGTACGCTCAATGGTTCTCAGAGTTATGCACTCATCACCACAATTTTAGAATATTTTCACTACTCCAGAAAGCTCTATTGTTGACCTTTAGCATTGATATAGTACCTTTGTTGAAACTGGTGAAAACATATTACAGTTATACTATTAACCCATAGTTTACATTACTTGTGTTTTTCCCCTTATCACCTTTTGTTATTAAGCTCTCTTAGGTGGACTTTTTTACCTTATTCTTTTTTTGATTCTCCTCTTCAGTCTCTGATATTATTGCTGATTGCGTCTCCTTTTTTTCTTTGTTTTTTCCTCTGAGTTTATCTCATCTATCCCCATGAGTAACTATTACTTCTATGCTAATGCACTATCTGCACACTCATTTCTACCTCTTAATCATAATATGTATACCTAAAACAAACTTACTATCATTTTGTACAAATCAGTTTTCCTCTCTTGGGAATTTATTTTATTCTCCTGTTTATTTTGTTCTATTATTGTTTAGTTATTTCAGTCTGTTTCCCTCTCTTGGCTTGAAACTCCAACATCTATTTTATCTAATCTATCTATCATCTATCTCTGTTTAATCTGTCATCTATTGTGACAGTTTGAATCTGGTGAATCCCAAAAAGAAAAAGATTAAGTTCTTGAACTAATCCATTCCTGTGGGCGTGGGGCCCTTTTGTTTGGACTATGTCAGTGAGGCATGCCTCAGGTTGGGTCTAGGCCCTCTTACTGGAGCTCTATATAAATGGAGACACACAGAGAGACACAGGGGAAAAGGAAGCTGCCATTTTTGACCCTGCCTTTTGAGAGAGGACTTGAGGATCGCTGGCAGCCAAAGCTTAAGCATGAAGTCCCCAAGAGGCTGGGCCCACAGAGCAAGGCTGAAGAGACGAGCCATATGCTTGATAGCCCACAGCTGAACTCAGGAAGAAAGCAGAGCAGCCAAGACTGACAGAGGAGGCTAGAAAGAGAGAAGCCCTATGCCTGGTTGCCCACAGCTGAGCTCCGGGAGACGGTGGATTCTGGAGGGGAAGGCAGGCACCTCAGCAGAGATCACCCATGGCCGTCTTCGCCATGTAGCAGGTCACCAGGATCACCAGTAGCTGACTGGTGAGAAAGCATCTCTGACGGTGCTTTGATTTGGACATTTGTGACCTCAGAACTGTAAGATCTTATCCTAAATAACATCCCCATTATAAAAGCCAAACCATTTCTGGTACTTTGCATCTGCAGCCCTGTGGCAAACTAAGACATCAGTCCTCATTTAATCTATATGAATAGCCATATATATCCTTATAACCCCCTTATCACCTGATCCTGTTAAATGCCTAATGAATCTTGATTCACTGCTCCTGCCTTTATATTTAAATGAGGTCAGGTCAGAAGGGCATTGCTAGGGAGAGCCTCCCACTCCTATGAGAAGAAACAGGTACAGTGCATTCTTCAGTGAAGATTATAAGGCTTCAGACAAAACAGGATTAAAATGAGGTTTTAGGTGATAACAATGTTAATATATTGAATTCCCCAATCAAAAGACATAGACTGATAGAATGGATAAAAAAAAAAAATAAGCTGTCTTTATGTTGTGTACAAGAGACCTACCTCAGATGTAAGGACACAACCAGGTTAAAAGGGAAAGATTGGAAAAAAGTATTCCATGCAAATCGTTACCAAAAAAGAGCTGGAGTAGACCAGATAAATGTAAAATAACATTATAGTGTATGAACAAGAATTACTTGGTGCAACTGGCAAATTGTTCCTGAGATCAGTATTCTGTAATTTTTTTCATACAAAATAAACACTTGCTTTTAACTGAAAAAAAAATGAGGTTTTAGGTACATAAATACATAGCATTTTAAAGTCGATTTTATAAGGGAAATCATCAGGACATTACACCACCATATCAGCTTAACTGGAGCTTCTAAAATTGCTAAAGTTTGGATTTTTGAGAAATTCATTGCTCATTGAGATTAGAGAAATCTTGTATACGAGTTAAATCATTGTTTTTGGAGACTGCAACTTCCATTACTTCCAAGAGATTTCAGGTATGGTTCTTAAAACACAAGGATGGTTAAGGAGCTTGTCCTTTCGGTTCGAGACTCCTGTAGATGCAAAGTTATCGTAAGCACATGGTGGTAAGACCATGGAACGCATCCTCTCCAGTGGGCGCCTCAATGCCCCACCGAGACTAGACTGAGGAAAGCCTTATGAACTTGCCAGAATGGAGGCAGGACTAGATGCTGAAGTCATTCTACTCCCGCAGAACGTCCAGTCGTTTACTGTGCTTCACGTTTATCCGTGTTTTATATGTCCAACCATTCGAGCCATGCAAAGTGAGGGATTCTGAATCCACCACTTCAACTAGGAAGTAATTTCTGGAGCTCCTGATTAGACTTGGGCTTAAAATGCTAAATGTGGTCCTTTTCCTCCATTAGACAGTTGGAAAGGGGTTGTGAAATTTATAGTACAATTCATATCAAGGAAAGGCTATTTTAAAACAGTGATTTATAGTCTTTAAGAAACCCGATTAGTCAGCCAGGATTTCTGCTGAGGGTTCTTGGGATACAGACTTAAGAAAAGGTGATGGACACCAATGTAAGAAGATATTATTAATAGGGGAAAATGTGAGACGGGGAGGAGGTGGAGTATATATGGCGATCCCCTATATTTTCAATGTAATTTTTCTGTAATCTAAAACTTCTTTAAAAATAAAGTTTAAAAAAAGTAAAAAGGAAAAAGGTGGCAGTATGTCAGTGTTTTGGTTTTTTTGAAATGCTTTGATTTCTTGGGCCACATTATCCTGTGCACATTCACTGCATCTTTAAAATAATGCACATATTTTAAATGACTTCTCCAAGAATCACTGTAAGGCTCACCTGGATCCCTCACTCCTTGTTTTGCATTCAGTAATCTGTTGCTTATATTTGAAAGCCTTTAGGAGGCTGCTTTTCATCTAGCTCACTAACATTTAAGTGCTTGTAATTCTCCTTCCAAAAATCTTGGCACTTAGATTCAATTTAGAAATGTGTACATTTTTGGCTGGGCTACCTCTGCTCGCTGTACAGTGATAGTGGGTTTTGGTTGAATTCTTAGGTCTGTATATGAACATTCACATGCTTCAATTCTTTTTTTTTATTAAATTGGCATTTATTCCTACAAAGTCTCCATTAAGATTCTCTAATACTTAATTTTAGTTGGACAAAGTAGAAACAACTAAACTTTACATGGGATATTGAAATGGAAGTACATTAATGAAGGGGTTCTCATTTCTTTGACAGTATTTCTGAAAGCAATCGTATCTGACAGTAACAAGGCGAGATGGTCAAGGAAAAAAGGCTAATGGACTTACAGATCTTTTTTAGTTCAGTTAGCACAGTGCACAGCTCTCTGCTTCCTTGAGACTGTTACCAGACATAATTAAAAGATTAAAGAGACATTTGGAAACGTGCAGCTGGTCACTTTTTAATCAGGAAGATTGATTTTCCAATCCCAAGGTGAGGGCGGAATTTTCAATAATTTATAGGGTAGAAATCAGCGATTTGTCACAACTTAGCTAAAAGAATAAAGGCTAGGAGAAAAGAGGGACTTTATTATTTTTTTTTTTCTTCTTCTCTTGGTGCCCTGTGGAAAGAAGCAGAAAAAGCAGTGAGCCGTCACTTGCTTGTTACAGATGTTTCCCAGCTTCTGTATCTCTGCTGGAAGAATGAAGATTAGCTCTGTCCCCTCCCTCCCGCCTGCCTTTTCTCCCTCCATCTGGAGGTCTGGACAGATTCTCTTCACTACTCAGCAACATTTCTCTTTTATCCTGCAGATACCAGCCAGGGTCCAATCAGCTTAGAACCGTGGTATCCTGAACAGGAACCCTGGCTGCGGCACAGCAGTGCTTCTCTTAGCCAGGGACACCTGTTATCAGGGACTTCATAACCCAAGTCAGAAAGCATATAGGACGGTCAAAGGGGGATCCCATGCCCTCAGGTCAGGATGGTTGTGGTATGAAAGAAAACCAGTCTCCCAATACTGAGAAAATATAAAATGTGTGTCTAAGAATGGATTGATGGCTAGATTGACAATTGTAAACCAGAGGAAAACCTGGAGAGAGAGGCTTGCCGGCAGACTCTATTCTCTTTTAAGGGAATGGTGGATTTGGGTCCAGTAAGGAATGAAAAAAAAAAAAAATCCCTTCTGCTCCCAGGTCAGGTTTCTAGGGGCTCAACCAAACTGGCAGGTCTACCCTACGAAGGAGTAAAGAAGGCTGACTGAGCCCTGTCCCTTCTGACCATAAACCAATTACAAGGCCTCTCCCTTCCCCAAATGAGTTTTCAAGACTAAATCAGATTTACCTTCCAACAAATCTATAGGTTTATATGGCTTTGTCCAAGTGGAGTATGGGGTGGAAAAGCCCTTTTATTCCACAAATTCCCTCTGAGATAACTATTTAGTGTGAATGAGTTGCCATTGTAAGTAACTGATGGTAGACCCTTCTCCACCAGTTCTTAGTCACCTGCCCTTGCAAGGGAAGGGGGTGATAGGGAAGCAGGTGAACAGATAAGGGCTAAAGGGTGCCTGTTGTGGTGGAGGGGAGGCAGGAGGGAATTGCCACCCATCAGAGGGAAGGAAATACAGAAGAGGCCAGGGAGAAGATGGCATCGCATGGAGTCTGTTTAGCATTCATGTGGCTGGGGCAATTAGAAGCTGGGGACAAAGGTGTTTTTGCTATACATCAAGATATATCAATTGACCGCTTTATTTATAGGAGATTTTTCTGTAGAAGGTCTTACTGATTGGAGCTATCACTCTACCAGGGGCCCACAACACTTAAAATGAATTGTCCAAGATTCCTAGCTTCTGCCTTCGGAGGCAGTGGTGAACAGACTAAGTGTAGGGACTGAGAACCAGCTCGCCCAACACCAGGCAATGGGGCAGGACATAACGATGCATTTCTAAAGATGAATAACACTCAAGGACCACTTTTTGCATTCATGCTTTATATGCAAGTATCTGTGCTCTCTGCAAGGTATAACTAGAAATTACTACACTACAGTTCTGTCATTCTGAAGCCTGGCTACCTGCCTGTTAACCCTAAAGCAGGGCTTCTCAGCCGTGGAACTATCGACATTTGGGGTTGGATAATTCTTGGTTGGAGGAAGCCGTCCTGTGTATCGTAGAAGCGTTCAGCAGCACCGCTGGCCGCTACCTACTTGGTGCTAGTATCAGGCCTCCCCCTGCCCACCCCCGTCACCACCCCCCACAGTTGTGACAATCAAAAATGTCTCCAGGGATTGCCAAATAACCTATGGAGGCGGGGGCAAGATTGCCCACAGTTGAGAATCACTATCCTAAATAAACCTATAATTTCCATTGAATCAGTAGGCCAGTCACAAAGTAGGTTGAATCTATACTTATTTATTAAGTGTCGTATGAATAAATAATAAAGCCACATTAAGCATGTGCTTGTGAGTTTGAACCATACTGGAATCATTTTCTTATAATTGTCACCTCCTCTGCACCAGTGTTGTAATACTGTCCTTGTAACTATCAGTGTACAAAGTTTTTCTTTACCACCTTTATTTCAACTCTCTTCCTCTTCCCCCCTTCCACCTAAATACCCTCTTGACCACCAAACTGACTTAATGTGATGAAATCCCTTCCAAGAATGTTTTGAGAAAATAATGTTTAACGGAAAGAAATGACTCACTCCTGGTGGAGTTTTGAGCACCAGGGCTCAGGTAGTCCGGGAGAATTCTCTAGACTGGAGCACCTCCTCAGGCCTTAAATCATGCCAGCAGGACACAAATCCTTCTATCTGTAAGGCTGGCTCCGCCATAGCAGATCAGGCTATAGGTCTCCATTAACAACTGGCAATAATAGAATTTTTCTTAGGTAGCTGGGAAACAGATCTGGTTCTGAAGAGAAGGGTGTTGTCTGACAGGAAATTGAAGCGTTTTGCCCCAGGAAAGGAATAAAAGCAATCAATGGTTCTTACAGAGCTCACTCTACTCGAGTAATTTTGGTCAGGTTAAGCGTGTCAGCTAATTGAGCAAAATGTTACCGTCCTAGATTATGAAATGCAGAGTCTAATTTTAATAAGGTCACCAGTAACTGAGAGTTCTGGGTCAATAATGGGTAATCTGGGTGCGTGAGAGCCAAAGAAAACCTAATTAAAACGAAACAAAACAAAAAACTCTGTAGGATAACTATAAAGAGCCAGTCACTGGAAAACTTCCCGCGAACTGGCATCAACATTTCTACCCGCATTAGCGTACTGTTGCAGGTGCGTGACTGATGGCGGGGTATATGTCAGAGAGGACCCCTACCCTAGGGTCTTCTAGTGCCTGGGCCAGCTGGAGGAGGCTCTGGGCATTTGGGGTCGTTGGTACGTGTGCACCTGACTAGTCAAGCCCCTTATAGCAGTCAGGCCTTGCAATAGCAAAAGCTGGTCCATTCCTCGGCTTTCTGCTGCCTGAAAGGAGTTTAAAAGAAGTGATTCTGTTGTTTAGAAATTTTCATGCTCTACACTCTGAAAAGTTTCTTCAATTCTCTTATGAGAAATACATGTACTTATTCAGAAGAATAATATGAAATGAAACAAGATGGGATAAACTCATGGGCGTTCCTCTCTGTGCTTCTAGCTTGTGAGAGCTGGGATACCGTTCGTGATAAGTACCTAATTTCCCTGAAATCTGTAGAGCAGACGAGGCAGCGTAACGAGCAAGCTGTTGTAGATGATTGTCAGGCCTCTCCCTTTCAAATCAGCTCCTATCTATCTTTGGAGACATGCCGTCTTTCCTGTCAGTGCATATGCGTTGACTCTCTTCCTTGAACCATTTTGAGATGTCTGGTGAAAACTGGATCTGGCATATAAATGCTTGCTGAGTTTCCCAGCTCTGTTATGACTTTTTCCCTCGCCACATAAGTGATCTGCTTAGTGTAAGACTCAGGGCTGTCTGGTTTTCAGTTGACTTTCAAACATGGTTAACTCACTCCTAGGTGATCTCTTTCCATTTCATGGCTTAATACCATCTGTTTACTGGTATCTCTCAAATTTGCATCTCCAGCCTAGACGGCTCCCTCCAACTGCTTCTTATTCCATATCGCCATTCAGATGTCCCATAGGCATCTCAAACCTAACATGCTCACAACCTGAGTTCCCTATTCCCATCCGGAAAGCCTGTTCTTTCTGCAGTTTCCCATCTCAGCAAATGTCAACTCCACTCTCCTAGTCTGTCCCCCTTCAAAGAACATCTATCCAGAATCCAGCCATTTCTTACTGCCGCCACCTCTATACCTGGGCGACTATACCTGGCCAAAGCCAGCCTTGTCTCTTGCCTGGTGTGACAGTTTGAATTTTGTGAATCCCCAAAAGCAAAAGAGTATGTTTTCAACTAACCCGTTCCTGTGGGTGTGAGACCCATTTGACTGGATTACATCGGTGGGAGTGATTCACGTTGAGTCTCCGCCCTCTTGCTGGGCCTGATATAAAGGGAAATACAGAGAGCCAGGCAGGCACAGGAGAAGGGAGCTGCCATGTTTGATTCCACCATGTGAGAAAGAGGACTGCAGGAAAACAGAAGCCCCCGAGAAGCTCAAAGAGCCGGGGCCCAGAAAGGGACACGCTCTATGCCTGATTGCCCACAGCCGAGCTCCAGGAGTCAGTAGATTCCGGTGGGGAAGGCAGGGAATTCCACAGAGTTCGGTGGCCATCTTGCTTCATCATGTGGCAACACCAGGATCAACAGCAGCTGACTTTGGTGAGACAGTATCTCTGCTGATGCCTCGATTTGGACATCTCATGGCCTTGGAATTGCAAGCTTTTACCCCCAAATAAATCCCCGTTATAAAAGCCAGCGGATTTCTGGTACTTTGCGTTGGCAGCCCTTTGGCAAACTAAAACTCCTGCATAAATACGACGGCTTCCTAAGCCATTTTCCTATTTCCTCACTTGTATCCTTCTAGTGATTTCTTACCACAGTAGCCAGGAGTCAGATAAATCACTGCTTTGCTCAAAACCACCCACAGTTTTCCCATCTCAGAGTAAAGCCACGGTCCTGTGGACAGCAAGGCCACATAGGGTCCTCCCAACTGCATCTTCTGCCCCACTTCCTCTTGCGTGCTTTGCCTCAGGCCCTCCTTGAGTTTCCTTGAACCCACCAAGAATTCTTCTGCGTTTGGGTCTTATCACATCCCTTTACCTGCCTGGACTGCTGTTTCCCCAGACAGCAACCTGGCTTCTTCCCTCACCATCTTGGGGTCTCTGTTCAAATGGCAGCTGGCCAGTGAGGGAGTCCTTGACTGAACTGCGTGAAGCTGGAGCTCGCACCCTTCCTCCCCAGCACAGCTCCCTCCCCGCCTTCCCTAGGTTAGTTTTCTCCAGAGAACTTATCACTTATGCTTTTGTGTTGTTTACTTTCTTTGTCTCTCAGTACTGGGATGTAAGATTTTCGAGGACAAGACTTTGTTTTATTCACTACTGTATCCCCTAGGGCCTTGTGTATCTGGCAAATTCTAGGTGCTTAATAAACGTGTAGAATGAATGGTGCCTTTAGATTCCATTTAACTATCACTTTTTTTGGTAAAGATTTATTTATTTTATTTATCACCCCACCCCACCCCCTGCCGTTGTCTGCTCTCTGTGTGTTCTTCTGTGTCTGCTTGTCTTCTCTTTAGGTGGCACCGGGAACCAATCCTGGGACCTTCCAGAGTGGGAAACAGGTGCTCAATCTCTTGCACCACCTCAGCTCCCTGGTCTGCTGTGTCTCTTATTGTCACTCCTCTGTGTCTCTTTTCATTGTGTCATCTTGCTGCGTCAGCTCTCCGCGTGGGACAGCTCTCCACACAGGCCAGCTTGCCTTCACCAGGAGGCCCCAGGAATTGAACCGTGGACCTCCCATATGGTAGACGGGAGCCCAATCGCTTGAGCCACATCCGCTTCCCTAACTGTCACTTTTTATAGGAAACTTTCCCTGACCCCTGAGTCTGGCTTAAGCATCCTTACCATAACCGTCTGCCTTTATCATACTGCATATTGATTTCATATTAAATTTATGAAAACTCTATAAGGACTGAAGCTAAGTTCATCTTTTTCAGTGGTAAATCCCCAATAGTTGCAAAGTGGCCAACACATTGTAGGCACTCAAATATTTGTGTGTATATAATCATGAGAGGGGGGCGGATGTGGCTCAAATAGTTGGGCATTTGTCTCCCATATGGAGGGACCTGGGTTCGATTCCCGGGAACCCCCGTTAAAAAATAATAATAATAATAATAATAATATATAATCATGAGACAGGGTTATAATTGTTAAATTTGCATGTGCATTTTAATAGTCAGGTTCCATTACAATATGTGTAATGATGTTTTCAAATGCTTTTCTATTCTAAGAGGTCTTCATGTATGTGACTTTAAAAGTCTTTACTATACTGACTTTGTTTTTAGTCCTATTGGCATGTGTAGCGATAGATTTAACCTGTATCTCCTGCTTTCTCTCAAATACACAGACCTCTTGAAAGGGCCAAGTAAATTTTTCTTTGAAGTTGCCATGGGTATTTTACCAGAAGCCTTTTCTTGTACCATGGCCAATCCTTCAGGCCTTCATCTTTCCCCACATCCTCCCACCCCTAAGTGGCTTTCATTCCATCCCCTACACCCCCTCACAGTTTTCCGTCTCCTCTCCCACCTCTTTCTTGATGCTTGCTGGGATGAAAGTACTCATGATAAAAGACTAAAGCTGACGGACTGAGGAAAGTCCATAAAGTCATGAAAGGCAGGGGAAATTTGTGTGAGAACTTGTTCCCCAAATCTCAGAATCTTCTTGAAGCTTAAAGGAGTTTAAGGGGAAAATAAAAAGAAGCTCAATTTTATATAGTGGATGGTATACATGCAGAACTTGTTATCCTGGTGAAAAGATAAACAGCTTTAGGGTTTAGCCAAAGGTACAAACAATAAATCAATAACAGGCTGTTAAGAGGAAGCTGGGGAGATGAGTTAGCGTCCAAGGGCGGTTACCATTCTCTTCCACAAACTGCCGCTCGTTGGGGCAGAGCCCTGGGCTGACTGAGCCATGGGTGGGCCCCATAGTGACAGGTTAACTACGGCTTCCTCAGTTGATCTGCTAGACTGTCTCTTCCTCAGAATTCTTCCTAGAATTGCTGTAGGCTTCAGATTTTCAGGGGCTAATTTTATAAACTATAAATGAAAAATAAGTAAAAATAAATGAACTTGATCTTGGGTTAGGCATTAACATATTCCTGACTTTTGGGGTGACAGGGTGACAGGTGGAAAGAGAGGCATCAAAACCAACAAATTATTTTCCTTGTTAGCAACAATGAGTTAGAATTTCGTCTTGGAGGAGGTAAAAGTAAAGTTTTGCATTTACTGTAGGTTTTCCATAGCCGG
>JAQZBX010046175.1:0-11328 GCA_029593785.1 Cabassous unicinctus | reverse complement strand
GAAGAAAAAAGAAAAAGAAAAAAAAAAAGAGGAAATAAACTTCTCTCTCAGCACACAGCATAGACTTCAGACAACAGAGGAGGCTTCTGAGATGACAGTAAAGGTGAATAAGAAGTTGGAAAATGGAACCCCAGAGGGAAAGCTACAGGAAGTGAGAAGATTCAATGCAATAAAGAAAAGGACACAGAGAATTTTTTGGATCTTAAAAATTAATCTTTAATTATGTGAAAGGATGTTTACACAAGAGAGCGACCTCTTTTTTCCAACTCTACTGGGGCAGGTCAAATGAAAATGAACTTAAGCTGTAGCAGAGTAGGTTTAGGTAAGACAGAAGAAGGAATTTCCTGAATGTGGAGGTCGTTAAAAATTGGAATGAGTTACTAGGGGAGTCTGTGGACACTCTTCCTCTGGGGCACATTTAAAAATAAGATAAATTTTCATCTGTCAGGGAGGGTTTAGAAGTAATCCAACCAGAAGGGCCCCTCAAAGCTTTTTCCAGCCCTATAACCTGAAGGCCAAATTCCCTCCAATTTTATTTCCATAGTTAGCTAGATGTGAGAATTCAGGATTTCAGACACAGTAACTGGAGTCTGTTGATTTTTGTTCTATAATAAGACACCACTTTGCATAAATAACTAAAGCAATCCATCCTGAAAACCACATCAAGAAAAATTTCACAACTCAAAACTCAGCAAATTTACCATTGCTCACCTTCGTCCTGGCAAATCAAGTTACCATCTCCTCTTCTCTGCTCTTTTGTTCTTCTATGTCTACTGAGCACACCTTTCAAGTTTTTAATGTTATGTTTCCCAGACATTTATTCCAAATATTCCATTTTACAACTACTCAGTTTCTCCTAACAGCCTTTCGAAACCTAAGCAAATATTTTCCCAGGAATTATTTGGCTAAGTTTCAATCTTAGATACACCAAGCTAAAAAACAAGTTCACGTTCTGAAAAATTTTACTGCGAGTGCATTCCTTTCTTTTCATGTTTTCCCGAGTTTTAATCGAGCCAATCAGTAGATTTCCATACGCCGTCCAAGGATGGACTATCTTGACACTGTGTGGACTGATATCACTCTCTCTTGCAAGTTACCAGCTTTGTCTGGGTTCCATGGATTTCCTTTCTTATAAATGCACCAAGTGTCTCCTTTGTTTCAGGAATTTTTAAAAGAATTGATAACCAAACCTTTCCTCCATGATCATGGATGCTTCCTCCTCTTCATTCTTAGCCTAATTTTTCTTTTTTTCCTTTAGCTTCTCCCTCCTCAGTCTCATCTCCTGGCCCCAAAGCATTTGTCAAAAGCTGCCTCTGAGTTCTCTAACCCCTTTGTCCAGCATGCGCTGCAAAGAAAAGGGGGACTGGAAAGGAGATAAGGAAAGGAGAAAGGGGCTTCAACCACATCAGGGACTGGAATAGATGCTTTCCTACAGTTTTCTTTCAAGCAGAATTGAATTTGGCACATGTCATGGCAGGATCTGGGCAAAAAGAGATGTGTAGTGTCCTAGAGAAAAAACATCAATTTATTTATTGGTTGCAAATTCAAGTAGATCATAATATTTAGAAACTATGCATGAGAGAATCAGGTGTCCACAACTTTGCCACTGATTCTAAATTAAGGAGGCCAATGTACAGTTACCAAAATAAAGTCTTCATTATTTTAACTTCTGTAGAACCTTCCCAAAGAACTTCAAGTCTTTGATGGGTTCATGGGGGTGGGGAGCAGGCACAATGCAGGAGATCACATTAGTCTTTTTTTTTTTAAGATTTATTTATTTATTTATTTATCCCCCCCACCCTTGCTGCTTGTGTTTGCTGTGTCCATTTGCTGTGTTCCCTCTGTGTCTGCTTATCTCCCCCTTGCCGTGAGGTTGCTGCATCAGCCCACCGGGCCACGCGGGCCGGCCTGCCCTCACAAGGAGGCCCCGGGAATCGAACCCGGGGCCTCCCATATGGTAAACGGGAGCTCTATCGATTGAGCCACACCCGCTTCCCACATTAGTCTTTACACACCATGAGGAAGGTACAAGAGATGTGCTCTCTTCTTGTACAAGTGGGGGAAAACCAAGAAAGCGTAATGATATAATTTACCTTGACCAGAGTGACCAAGATAAAAAATGCCAAGTTCTAGGCATCCATAGGTAACACGTTCTTCTCCAGGATTCCCTGTTAGGATGAAATTTATTTGTATGGTTAAATAGGGAATAAGGTTAAAAATATTTTTAACACAAAAAATCAAATTGAACTTATGAATAATATCCTTCAAATAATAAAATGCATCATAAACTATTTAACACAGATGGAAGCTGATCAATGGTATTCAGTCTTCTTGGTAATGGATGGTTCCATCAGTTGTTCAAATTCTGCAACCCCAAGGCTTTATCCAGGATTTCCTGGAGAGAGTTAACCACAGCCCCAGTACTCTTCATACTTCAACTCTCCTTTCTCAGAAAGAAGAGAGATGAGAGAGAGAGAAAAAAGTCCCAGAAGATCCTTTGAATTGGTTCCACCCCAGGCACGTATACCCACCTGGATGCATTCAAAGACCAACAAACCCCACAGAGGTATTGCATGTTGGATGATTAACCCAGCTCTGGAAACTGGTAACCCAGTCTTGTGGAACAATCCCTTGGCTAAGTGCATCTTTGTCTCCTGAAGCTTTAAGAGATGACCATAAGCACAATTCCTCCATCTCACTCCACCGCTTCCTTATCCCTGTTCATCCAACCACCACTCTCACTAGCAGATGAGAATCTTTATTCCCCTTCATGGTCTGAGCCTTTGCCTTGAACCCTTTGCCTTAAAGCAACCAATTGGTTCTGCCTTGGGCTCTCTCCTCCCCTTGTTTTTCATACAGAACAACGGCAGAAAAGCCCCTAGACAAGAAGATTCTGCATGCCTGGCTCAGAGAAGCATGTCACCTGGTCCTGCAGAGTCTGCCAAAGCATCTGGGAACGACACAGAGAGCCCTGTCCTCGGCTGAGACTTTTGGAGACCTGACTGGTTCCACTACACCAAAACAAATCACCCCTTTGAACAAAGAGCTCTGAAACTTAGAGGGAAGAAAAGATGAAAGCTGCAGGTCTCTTTGTAAATTACATACTCTCTGTGCTAGAATGCCCAGAGGGGTCATGAATTTAGAGATTTCAACAACAATAAGCCAATATCTGACACCTTATGTGCCTAAAACTCATTACAGTTTTGGGAATGAATGTAAAGGGAGAAAAAGACAGTGGATAAATTATTTAAAAGAGGAAAAGCTTTCATTATTTTCTTGCATATTCTTGAGCTTTTCCTAATAGTTTTAAAACTGGTGGAAGAAGAGGGATTCCTGTCTCTTAAATTATCCCTTGAATTCAAATGATCTCTGGTCTGGGATTGAAAGGGCCCTTCATGCCTTTACAAACCAGACTGAAATTACAGAACTCCCCAATCTTTACCCTTTCTTCTCTTTCTAAAATGCCATCAGGAAAAGCAGTAAGAAGGTTTAAATTACATATCATCTGAGAAAGAGATGTCTGATATTAAAAACCAGCATTTCAAATTTATGAAACCCCTATTCCTTACCTTGAATTGGGAAACTGTTTTGGAAAAAAGGCACTGACCATTCTCTGATATCTGAAATCTGACTTTATTCAAAGCAGGTTCCTGCAGCACTCTGCTCCTCTCTCCAGGAGAACATCTCCATTGTACTGTATTGCACTGCGCTGGCACATAACAAATTTTATGTGTACAAGTAGACCTCACTCGTTAGCTGTGTACTCCTCAAGATGTCTTGCTCATCTCTGTATTCACAGTGCCTCACTCATAGTAAGCACTCAATAAAACCTGATTGATTCAATGAGCAAATGAATGAATCAGCACGTTTAAATCACCAAGGAATAGGTTTTCCCTCTTCTCCCCCCCCCCACCTCTCTCCCTTCATATTGATCTTTCCTGAGAATAACTACTTGTCCATTTTCATCCAGTAAGACATTTTCGTAATCAAAAGAATGCCCCATATTCCAAGAGTCCTACACATTCTGTTTCTTATTTCATCGGTGAAAGAATTTACTGAAGAGTTCCCCCCACACACATGCAGCATGTGGATTGAATTTCCATTCTCTTCTCCCCATTTCCAACTTTCTTTTATTTCTGCCTCCATTTGAGCAGAGCACTCAATATGCTGCAGAAATAATTTTCTGCTGAATGAGGTTCGGCCATAAGTCAAGGGTAGATTTATGAAGGCCCCTGCACAGCCTGTTCCCTGGCTGACAGTTTAAATCTTTGATCACCCTTTCAGGTAACCCCTTCACTGCTGAACATTCCAGAGCTTCAAGGTGAGAAGCATCTCCCGGCATGAGGGCCATGCTGGGAATGGTTCTAAGCCCATGTCAACGGCTTGTCTGCACCAGGACACTGGGGTGTCCAGGGCTTTCAGGGGTATTCAAGGTGTTCTCCCCACCACCACTGCCCTTTTCTACCCACCTCCACCTCCAGAGGTCACCTCCTTGCCACCCCAGCCGTGTCCTGCCATACACTTCTGCCTTAGGGAAGCAGGAGAGCTCCACTGCAGTCTGCTCCTTCAGAAGAGCTGCTCTGTTCATTGGGTTAGTTGGGGTCTCTGTGAAAGGCTGTGTTGTTTTGGTTTTTTGTCTCTTTGTATCTGTTTTTAATTATTTTACCTTTCTGGGATAGCTTTGCCAAACATTTGGCACCTCACAAATTAGCCTTTCAAAAACCCTTGATTCAGCAGAGAGGTGAGGTATTGTAATGGTTACTTTTACATGTGGTTTGATGTTGTATATTGCCTTTCAGGTACTTTGGTCACCACCACACACACACACACACACACACACACATGCAGGTGCACACACACACAAGTTTTCCCTTCACAAAACAGGGCAGGAAGCTGCCACTAACAATGTTAAACTGCTTCTACCAATATGAAGGCTCCAGAGAAGGGCTACTTCACTCATGCTAATAAAAGTAGAATATTATGTGTTTCAAGTCATCAGTGCACACATTCCCTTGTTTCAGTTTCCTCGGTTTACTTTTATGCTATTGACTCCTCCCAGATGAATGATTGCTGTTATTATACCTCTATATGGGTAACACTACACGTGTATGTAAGTTTTCCCATCTATATTATCATATTCAATTTTTGTCATAATTCCTATTTGTGGATGCTATTGCCCTCATTTACTCACAAGCAAACCTGAGGCCTTAACCCAGTGAGTGTTCAAAGTGACACGCTAATAAGTACCAACCTATGTCCTTACCTTCAGGTCCTCTCTGAAGATACAATGTCCTTACAAATAACCCCTTAAATCACCACAATCCTGAATAGCTGGTGGACAGCATCATTAGTAAAATACTCTTTTTTTTCTGAGTATAAGTACAAATTCACACATTCAGAAAGGTATAAAAAAGAAAGAACATAATGACCCAAATCTACCAAAGATAACCATACATCATTTTGGTGTGTATCCTTCCAGGGTTTTGTCTGTGAGAAGATGTGTTGTTTTAAGTTCAAATACTAATTCATGTATTTCAAATACTCTCAGAAAATGCTCCTTGAGACTATACTAACAGGGAAGAGGGATTAGATATTGGCAGAGTAGAGATTATTTCGCAGTAAGAACAACTCTGCCAAGAAATCTCTTTCTTGAAGTGTCGTTTAATTGATTTAGCCAAGAATGAACTTTAAATATTTCTCTTCTCTATTTTAAATGTTAAAATAGAAGACAGAACCTAGTAAACTCCTTTTCAGTGATGGAAGAAAGTTTGGAGGCAAAATATAAGACGTGTACTAGAAGACATATACAGTAACTGTACAAAATGTATATTACGGATGATGGAAAGATTTGGTCGAAAAAGAAAGGTCCCTCATAGTTATCACAGGGAGGAAAATGCCTTCAAAATCTCCAGTGAAGGGAAACCTAAACTCACTTGATTGGAATAAAAAGTGGCAGGGGTTGGGGAGCAGGCAGGGAGAAGAGACAATAGCTAGAGGTCGTTTCCAGGAATTTGAGAGCAGTTTCCCTTTTCCTGAAGAGAAATGGAGAACCATGCACAAACAGAAACAGCGCAACCACCATAAACTTGTCAGGACCCATAGAATATCAACCACAGGGTTAAGTTCCTCTAACATTGCAATTACTTCTAGAAAAATTAAAGATGCTCAAAAACCAGCCACAAAGTGGCATGGTCAGAGAAGAGTTGGCCACAGAATTGCTTACGGAGGTTGTACGTCTTATGTTTATGTTTAGATATGGCACAGTTCCTACCCATGCCCTAGTGATGCCAGAGACTCTTGAAGAGAAATAAGAATGCACTTTTCTTTCAGCAGAAGATTAACCGAGCATCCTCTGATGTGAGTGTTGGTACGGCCCTTAGGGCCTCGCAAACTGCTTGGAATGAGAAAAAGAAAACAATACAGAAAGTATGCAAGGAGCTGAGAAGGAAATCTTCAGCAGCTGGCTCAGTGCTTTGAGAAATACGTAACTAAAACTTAAGTCGAATTCCAAACAAGCATTTCCTAATTGGGGCAACCCTCAGAATCACAATGTGCTCCTGCACCCTCTCCTCAGATCAAACCTGGGTTTGTCAAAGGAGAAAAAAGTCCCCCAGGCTGCTTTTTTCTCCTGGCACGTCCTCGATTGTCACTAACAACTGCCAGTTGCACAAGGTCTTCTACCCCAGCTCACTTGTAGGATATTTTCATTATCTGCTAAATAGGCTGTGGGAGCTCTTACTTGCAGAAAAATAAATGTGTTCCCTCCCTGATCATGTCTATCCATCTCTTTCTTAGACCATTTTACTTGGGCCATAGCAATGATTTCAGTCAGGCACTTATCTTGGGGTTGATGGGTTATTTGGTCATATCTGCTAATAGTGCAAACATTTTTTAATCTGCATGCTTTAATGATATAGAGGTAGCACTATTCTTAAATGTTCTCATTTGGAAACATTTTTAAGTTATTCTTGCGATTGAATTTGGTCTCTATCAATTCTTATTTATGAACAGAAGTTGCCTATAAACGATAGGTTTGAAAAGCCACTTTCTCAACCTTTTCCCCAAAATACGTTAAAATCCATAGTCAGAGCCGGGTACTGGGACAGCCACATTGGAACAATGGAGGAGATTACTGACAGGTTTTGTGCATGTGTATTTTTGCCCCTGTGCACCAAAGTTTCTGAGCCTTTGGAAGCCTCCGGGGACAATGACTCTGGTTTAATAACCGTGAAATGCTATTGAACTAGCAATAAAAAATATTCTCTGCCACCAAACAATATGATACAACAGCTAGCATTCCTGCCAATCATGGGGCATTCATGCAAAAGTGACTTGAGATCCTTTAGCAATGGGAAAGCCCTCTTGTAAAATGTGTGTACACAAGCACAAGGGTTTGGCAGTGCATGAAGCTCTCTGCAGCCACATGCCACAGTTTGGATTGCATTGAGCTGCTGTATTTATGTACGCCTACAAGAAAAACATCTCTCTGGTTTGCAGCAGATAAATTAAAACACCAGAGTTGCGTGCTAGTGACCATGGCCTTTACCACATGCGTTTTTACCCGTCAAGTCCATGATACATAAATTAGAGCATTTATTCTGTAGGTCCACTAAGGCATTCCCAAGGCTCCTTATTCTGATGGATAGATTTGGTAAAACAGCAAGTTATTCCATGTGAAGGTGATTTTTTTTTTTAAGTGAAAGGACGGAGCAGGGCAAGAAAAGGCCTCACCTAAAATAAACAAAAAAGGAAGAAAACGCTGTTTGTTTCAATCTAAAAAGTGTTGCTTTCTGGGAAGACGTCAAATAGGCTCCAGTGAGTCGGCAAAAGGAAGACAAACCGAATGGCCGTTCAAGAAAGGTCGAGAACCATCTTCTCTCCATCCATGATTCTTTTTCTACATGAGATCAGGAGCCAGGCTGTTTCAGGTAAATTGCAAAGCTCTGGCTCTGTTTTTAAGTACACACTATGTAGAGGAGGATTGATGGGCAAGCACCCTAAGAGTGAGATATTTAGAATAAATCATCACACCAGACTGCTTTGCCATGTCCAGAAATATGAATCAAGAAATGTGGACAGAAGAAGCATAAACGGTTGCCTCAATGTCATTTGGTAGGAGAACCCGGTTACACATAGGCTGAAATCATGGTACATTTTTTGTTATTTTTCTGTTGTGTGTCATTATTATAGTTTTGCCTTGCTTGGTGTGAAATGATGGTTTGATGCACAAAAGATAAGATTTTAAGTTGGTTCTTGCTCAGACAAAAGGGACAAAAGGATAAAATTCCCAAGCAAACAGGATGAATAAACAGAGATGAAACATAAAAAGCATAGTCTGTCCTGTATTTTCCTTGGTTTTTGACTTCTTAGGCTGGACTGCGAAAATTCCAAAAGGTTTTAAAGAATAGAGGGGTTGTAAAAGGAGGGGTTCTAGAAAGTGTAGTGATAGGACTCTTTTGAATTTGACACTTTCTAAATTCTTCTTAGATTGTATAAGTTGCATTTCATTGATAAAGACAAAACCTTAAACACACACACACATTTTTTCATTAATTTACGCAATGAGACCAATGCTATAGCAGAGATTTCATAGTAAATTTTCAGTCCTCACTAGGCAATGGTCTCCTTGAGAAGAGGAACCTCGTACTCTTCATCTTCAGCGCCCTTACAGCATCTAGCAGGAGGTTTGCATATAGTAGGTTCTCAATAAACATTAATTGGCAGTGTGGCTCAGATTTCTCAACAGCTAGAAGGATGTTAGTTTGGCCATATGAAACCCCTTCTTTTGCAGGTCAAAATGATCTGATGGTCCTAATTTCATACTTTTAAACTCACTACTTAAAACTATCCCTATATTCTTAGACACTTCATTTATTCCGCAAACATTTACTGAGAGGCATTGTGTACCCGCCACTACAGCTGGACTTAACTGTTTTACAAGTGAGGAAAGAGATCTGTAGATCAGCTAAGAGATTGCCAAAGGCAAGTAGGTAGTTGAAAAAGAGCTAAACCTGGTTTATTATTCCCTAAACCTTGTACATTAGTCAGTGAAAGAAAGCCAATATAAATAAAACAAGTGGGAGAGAGGGAATTTAGTGGCTCATAAATTGGAAAGTTAAAGGACGAGGCTCAAGCAATAGCCATAGTTCTATCTCTTATTTTCCCCCTTTATCTCTAGCTCTAGCTCTCCATCTCCTGCCTCTCTTCTTTTGTATGTTGGTCTCATTCTCTCTTGGCACAGGTTTCCCCTATACAGAACTTACCATCCAAAAGTAAGTGGTCCCAAATCTGTCCCAGTGCCCATATACCAGCTGTTTTAGTCTGCTAGACTGCCAGAATGCAATATATCAGAAAAGGGTTGACTTTTACAATGGGGATTTATTAACTTACAAGCTTATAGTTCTGAGGCCATGAAAATGTCCAAATCAAGGCTTCATCACATGGTGTTTTTCTCCCTGAAGACTGGCTGCTGGTGATCCTGGACTCCTCTCTCACATATCAAGGCACGTGGCAGTGTCTGCTGGTCCCTCCCTTCTCTTCCAGGTTTCGTTGCTTTCAGCTTCTGGTTTCCTCTGGCTTTCTTTCTCAGCTTCTGTGGCTTTCTCTCTGTGTCTGTCTTCATATTCATCCTGTTTATAAAGGGTGCCAATAAGAGGATTAAGACCCACCCTGGGTCTCCCCCTATTGAAGTAACCCAATCCAAAGTTCCCAACTACAATAGGTCCACACCCACAGGAATGGACTAGCTCTAAGGACATGATTTTCTGGGGTTCATAAAAGCCTCACACTACCTCACCAGCTCTCATGGAAGGAAGAAATTGGCCCTACTTGGCCCACATGCCCACGCCTTGGCCCAGTCCCTGTGGAGAGGATGGTTGGGACTGGCTCAGCCTAAGTCATGGGCCCACCCCCTGGGCCATAAAAGGGGCTCTGTGACTAACAATCCACCAGAGCCATCAAGATTAGAGAAGAAACAATTTCCTCCCAAACCCACAACGCCCGACATTACCTCGTCAATCCCTCCCGTGTGCACACTGGCCTGCCTGAAGGCTCTAAAACAATTTATTTGCTGACTCATGAACTATGACCTCATTACAAAGTTGGTATTCATGAGACTGAAAGACCAAATCACCACCTACTCCAGTTTGGACCACCGTCCCCCAAGCCCAGCAACAGGATATACCTGTAACTTACTTCCTGCCAGGGGCAAGGGGCTACAGGAGTTAATGCACTCTGTTATTGTGCCAAATGGATTTGCTCTCCATAGGAACCAACTAGTTCCAATCAGTGTCATGTCTCTGGACTATACTGTGGCCAGACCAGACCTGGTCAAAGACTTCAAGAACAGGTGCTCCTTATTTCACCATAGACCAAACATGTGCGTGGGCATAGTGCAAATCCACCACACTTCAATAAACCTGCAAGAGATGAGAGCCAGAGAGCAAATGGAGCTGCATTTCCAGAATGAAACCAACATTACAGGCATTTCAGAATTAATTTGGGAAAAACTAAAGTCATCAGAAAATGAATTTCAAAGAATTTTATTCTGCAGATTTTCTTGCATCATGACAACATTTACCCAGGGAGTTATTGATAGGAAATTTTAAAAACTGATTAAAGACATATATAAGTGCTTAAATAAACATTTACTGAATTAAACTGGATTAAATTAAGGGTTGTTTAATCTTTCTACTAAGTGGAAAAGCATGCCAGGACTGATGGACTTAGTCGTCTTCCTGAAGGGAAAGTGACAGATGTGTTAGCAATTAGGAGGTGGCAGGCACGGAATCCTGGCAGAGTCTGGCTGTGGTTGAAGCCCAAAAGTTGTGATTGCATCCTCAGTCTGAGAGGGTCTGAGAACACACTGAGATGGGCCGAGGGAGGGGGTCCTGGTTTTCAAGAATGCCCTCATCGAGCAAGTATGCCCTGCCTGTGTACCCTGTTAAAAGGTCTTCTCTAGTTTCAAGACTATTTTCTTAACAGAGGGTGCCACTTTAATATCCTGCCATGGCACTTAACGGTGAAGATCAAGGGCAGGCTGGGGGAGAACCAAGACAAGTTTAATGAGACAAGGACCAGCCATCTTGAAAGAATATGGCCTTCTCGGGCTGGGCACAGCACTTCAGAGGAGGTGCAGCAGAGGGAATGGGAACGAGTCCAGAGAGCACGGTGCCACCCTGGGGCTCCTCAGAAGTCTTCAGTCACCTCCAAGGAATTCTAACTGACTGGGATTAACTCAGCATTGCCCTGGTGAAAAGTCATCCCTACAGGGTTGGCTGCTTGCAAAAGAGCTTTCTCTGAGGGCGAGGGGTGGGGGGTGGGGTGGGG
>JAQZBX010046174.1:6516-20926 GCA_029593785.1 Cabassous unicinctus | reverse complement strand
CGGGGTGAGGAACATGGCAAGAAGAGGGAGCAGAAGGCAAGAGAGAGCAAAAGAGAGAGGCTTTTGCACCTGCTTTTAAGCCATTAATTATTCCACACCTTTGCTAATGACATAGGAGGAGTTCCAGCTGTTCGCTGTTTTGATTGATTACCCCACCCATTAATCCCCCAGAAGGGTCCAATTATAAGGCCCCTGGAGAATATCCGGGGCTTCTCCTGGCTTCCAGAGGAAATCTCGTTCTGGATAGCAGAATTCTCATTGTGAATGGGATTCTCATGAGGGTCTTCCAGCAACTGTCTTGGGGATATTGATGTCCATGTAGACATCTTGCCAGGTTCCAGATCCACCTATTGATTCCCTATCTTACTAGCCTGCTTCAAAAGTTCTAGCCTTTTTTTCTTTGAAACAGCAATAAACTTAGCTTAAATATTTGGCCACTCTTTTACTATATCTATTGTATCATCTTCTGAATTTATTTCCCTTCTTATTTGATTACTTCCTCCAAGAATGTCTATCTATATGGGTCTTTCCTTACAAAACTTCTAAAGCCTTTTGAGGCCTGAGAATATTTTTATTAAATCCTTGCATTTGAAATAACAAAGTAGCTTAATAGAAAAGTATAAATTCAAAGTTACTGTCCTAAACTATTTTATCTATATAAATATTTGGCTTGAGACAAGCCCTTTCCATCTGAGGTTTGTTTCCTTCTTTCAACCTTGGAATTTATCTCCATTATGTCTTCAAATATTTCTTCTCCATTTTTATATCACTCTCTTTCTGCTCTACTTTCATCCTCCATATTAGACAAGTTTTAAATGAGCTTGTTTTATTTTATTTTATTTTGTCTTTTCCTGCTGCCTCTGGGGAGTTGCACAATCTGCACCAATCACTAATTCATCTTCAGCCACATCTATTTATCCCATGTTATTCATAAATAGCATCAATAAATGTTCATTTTAATTATTATATTTGTATGCCAACATTTCTATTAGTTTTAGTTTCATGATTTTTTCCTGCTTCATACTGTTAATGTTATCCCTCATCTCCTTAAATATATTCATGATGCTTTTAAAAAAAAAATTGGTTCATTTGTTCTAATAATTTTGTTTCAGATGGTTTGTAATATTCAATTTGGTCTTTTCATGCCAGTTGTACTCCTCAGGTGCGTAGTTATTTTTGCCTGTGATTGATCCCATGGCATTTCCACTGCTGTGTTTGATAAACATGTATTCAAGGAGATTCAGGTGAGAGGTGATGGTGGTAATTCCAGGGCAAAAGTGTCAGGCACCAGAGAACCTCTGTTTATCACTCTTATTTTCTGACACTACCAAGTCATTCCTCCAGTCATATTTCTACCCTTAGGGAGAAGAAGAGAGAGGAAGCAGTGCTGAGAGGAAGCAGTAACCCAGCAGCCCTGGAACATGGAGAAGGATAGGGGACAGGGGAGGGTTAGTGGTGGGAGGAGGGGGCTGTCAGCATGCATTGTTTTTATTAATTCCTCACCTCAAAAGCACTTTGGTGCTGTTCTCACATTAGCTGGAGGACTCCCCACCATGGCTTCAGCAGCCCAGAGTCAGGCAATGATTGTCTCAAGGCAATGTGTGTAGAAGGTAGAGCAGAACTGACAAAGTTCTGTCAGAGTCTCTCCAGCCATCCACCTCCTACCCACTCACAGATTAAGGCAGACTTCAGGCTCCCCGGGATTTTCAGTCTTCTTGTTTTAGGTCCTAAAACCCATGTTTTAGCTTCCTTGGCTGCTTGAGCAAATACCATGCAATGGGTTGGCCTAAACAATGGAAATTTATTCTCTGACAGTTTTGAGGTTAGGAAAAGTCCAAATCAAAGCATCATCAAGGCAATGCTTTCTCCCCAAAGACTGTGGCATTCTGGGGCTGGCTGGTGGCCTCTCCTGGTCTCTCCCTTCTTTTCTGGGATCCGTTGAGGTTCAGCTTCTGGCTGCTACCTCTGTGGATTTCTCTCTCTGTGTCTGAATTTCATTCTCTTACAAAGGACTCCAGTAACAGGATTAAGACCCATTGACATGGGCCACACTGTAACTGAGGTAACCTCATCAAAGAGTCCTTCTTATAATGGTTTGACAGTTTGAAATTCTTTTATGAATCCCATTCCTGTGGGTGTGAGACCATTTTGACTGGATTATGTCAGGGCGGCATGACTCAAGTTGAGTCTCTGCCCCCTTTCTAGGTCTGATATAAACACACAGGCACAGAGAGAAGCAGGCAGACACAGAGAAAAAGGAAGCTCTGCCATATTTGATCCAGCCATGTGAGAGAGGACTAGAAGATTGCTTAAGCACAAAGCCCCCAAAAGGCTGGGCCCAAGGAGCGGCTCAAGAGCAGAGGAGCCCTGCTACATGCCTGACAGCTTGCAGCTGAGCTCAGAAAGAAAGGGGAGCAGCCAAACTGACATAGGAGACTCAAGAAGAGACAAGCCCTATGCATGACACCTGGCAGCTGAGCTCCAGGAGCTGGTCTTGGAGAGATGGTAGATTCTGGAGGGGAAGGCAGAGACCTCGACATAGATCAGTAGCCAACTTTGCCATGTGGCAGCTGACTTTAGTGAGAAAGCATCTCTGATGGTGCCTTGGTTTGGGGAACTGTAAGTGTTTACCCCAAATAAATCCCCTTTCTGGTACTTTGCACTGGCAGCCCTTTGGCAAACTAAAACAAAATGGGTTCACACCCACAGAAATGGAATAAGTTTAGGAACATATTTTTCTGGGGTACATCACAACACAGTTCCTCCTGCTGCTTTAGTTTCTCCAGGATAGACTGAGGGAGAGAGCCAGCAGCCTGCGGGTCCCCCATCTAGGCAGAAAGAGAAGCTGAATCAGAGACTCTGTGGTGCCTGCAGAGAAATCCACTTGAAGAAAAGAATCGCCCACTATACCCATACCCATGCATCCACTGGTCTTAAGCCTTCAGAGGCAAGGAATTCACTCTGCACAAGTGTGGGATGAGAGTTTGGCGCTCCTGTTGGGCAGTCCACGGGCCTGCCTCAGGGATGGAGAAAGGGGGTGAGAGAGGGGAGCAAGGAAACTGCTCTATGGGTCACCTCCTTGTGATTTTCCAAATTGTAACTAAATTCTCCTAAAACCTGAGAAATACTTTTTGTGAATAGATTTCTTACAGAAACCATCAAAGAGGCTAAGCTTTGTTCCGAAGATGATGCAGGATAAGGCACAGAGGGCTATGGCCAAAGAAAACACAGCCTTTAATGATGCCTGAGATAGTCCAGTCCCTTTTCACTGTTCACTGGGAGCAGCTTAAGGATGAGTCCAGATCAGAATTCCTGATTGTACCCCACATGCCAGACACACAGCTGGTCAATAAATTTGTCTGATGAGTATATCTAAATGATATATTGTGGATGATCAAAAGATTTTGGGGGGTCTGAAAACGGTTCTTTGGCCAATTAAAATGTATAAGGTGAACCAAATAAGTCTTTGGATTTTCAACAGATAAAATTACTATATGGGAAGTACAAAGTTTAAATCTATGATAACAACATTTTTTGTTATTTTTGTGGTAACATATATACAACATAAAATTTATAAAAGGAAATTGGCATCACAAAGGACCTTTTGAAAGGTTTGGCCAAGGATAGACTCAATACAGCCGTAGAGTCACTTCCTTTAAACTGTGCACATCCTACAGAGAGACAGTCATTGGCCCCTTCCTCCTTCAAAGGCTACTTGGGTGATCCCTAAGGCAGACCCACACCCTCCGGACTCTTCCAATTAGCAGGAATTTAGGTTTCAGCAAAGTATCTAATATGCTACAACCATGGTAGAGACTCATACTGAATCCCAGAATGATATTTGGAAGAGAACCCCATTCATTTCCCAGCTCTTGGCACTCAGGGACCCAGCAAAGCTCAGCACCTGAATCATAACTAGGATGGTGGATTTTTCCAGAGCCCTCTGTGAAATTCCATCATTTTAACTGACATCCAGTTCACTCTGGGGCTTAACTCTCACGTTATCATGGATTATTTTTATAATTATCACCACGTGTTCGCTACATGCCAGGCACTGTCTAAGGTGTTTTGAGCGGGTTCTTTCCTACAATCCCCACAACAAACTTGTGAAGTAGCTATTCTCTCCATTTTACAGGTGAGGAAACTGGATTCTGCTGGGTTGATGATTTGCCCATAATCACACAGTAAGAGGCCCGGCTGGGATTCAAACCAAGGTCCATCTACACAAAGCCCTTGCTCCTAACTGCCACTCAGTGTGTGGGGACACCACAGGAAGCCCAGAGCACAGCTAGGCTACCTACTGGCTGTGACTCTTTGGCTAGTTAACCTCTCTGTACCTTGTTTTCCTTGTTTGCCCAGCACTGGGACAACTAATATCATCTGCCTCCTAGGGTTGTTGTGAAGATTAAATGGGTTAATAAAATAGGTTACCAAAGCACCTGCAGTGTGGTGGGCACACAATGAGCACTCAAAGTTGGTCATTACTCTCACAGCATGACACTGAGAGTAAAGATAGTATATATTGGTTACAAGCGCAGGGTCCTGGAGCCAGAGTGTCTGGGTTCAACTCCTGACTCTACAGCTTACTAATTTTGTCTCCTGGAGCAAGTCAAATGGCAGCCCCCCTATGCCTCAGTTTCCCTCATCTGTAGATTGGGGAAAATAATAGTTTCTGCCTTGTTGGTTATTTCATAGAGCGTGTGAAACACATAGCAAGTGCTACTTGAGTGTTAACTATGTGTTACGCCACTACACGGGTCTCCACGTCTAAGAATGAGACTTTCTATTTCCTGCCCAATGGCAGTGGCAGGCCACCTTATGAAGCCCCCAGCGAGGCAGGGGGAGGGGGAGGGAAGCCCGGGACCTCTGAGCTTCAGTCCAAGAGATAGGCATACTGGGAGCCGCCACCGCGCTGGGTGGTTGAGGAGCGCGAACCCGGAAACGTCCTGGGCCGCTTCTTGCGATCAAAGGCAGGCCTCGCTGCTCACAGCTGAATGCCCGGGGCAGAAAGCAAACACGAATGGAATGACCGTGAACCTGCGTGGACAGACAGGCCCGAGGCCGCTGGGGAAGGTGTGGGAGGCCAGGTTCCTTGGGCTGGGGAGGCGGCGGCGCGGAGCGCTGCGGCGGGTGACCGCCGGGCGGCGCTGCGTGCCTTCCCGCCCCGAGGCCGCCGGTGTGGGGGACTCGCCCGCCGCGCCGCGGGCGCAGGGTCACCAGGCGGTCCGGGCGGCAGCGGCGGCGCTCCTTGTTCCCGACCCCAATCGCGGAGCGCAAGATGCAGTGCCTCGGCGCCGAGTACCTGGTAAGGGCCCGCGGCCTCGGCTCTGGGAGGAAGGGACCCCCGGGGCAGGGTCGGCTCCGCCCCCACGCACCTGCCAGGCCAGGACGCGCACCTACCCCGGCCGCACGCTTCCGCCTCTCCTAACCTTTGGGGAATAAAACCTCCGTCCCCGGCGCTGCCGTGCCCTGGGGACACCTGGCGGGGAGGACCCCAGACCCCACTCAGGTGCCGGGGCGGAGGCGAAGGAGGCGCTCGCTGCGTGGCACAGCCTTGGGCCTGCCTCAGGTGCACCACCAGGTGAGGGCTTGGCGACTGTGGATATTAATATCCGCTCCGCACGGCGCAGGTGTTCCAAAGGCTCCAAGGGAGTTGGAGGCGACCACGCTGAAATAATAATAATAAAGAAACTAGAAGGATTGGCTACTTTGAGCAGTCTTGAAGCAAGTTTGAGTTCAGTCTCCAGGTTGGAACCTGCATGGTTATTGATCCTTTTCTCAACCGCTTCCCTTCTTTCTCTGGAAGGTTTCTGCAGAGAGTACCCCCAGGCGAAGAGAATGGCGACCCCAGATTTATAGGAAATGCACAGATCCGACATGGTTATTCCTGTTCTTTCTCTTTTGGACTGGTTTGGTAAGTGTAGGTGCTTGGCAGGGAAAAGGCCAGTGTGTGTGTGTGTGTGTGTGTGTGTGTGTGTGTGTGTCCGTCCGTGTCCCCACACGCCCAAGTAACTGTGTCCCGAATCTAAATCACATTTTTTGTCTCTTCCCTGGGGAAACTGTAGGTGGTACCAGGTTAAAGTTTGTGCTGTAATGAAACTGCTGTCATTAATCTGTAATAAACATCAATTAGTCCTTGGGAATTCTTGTGCGGCATCTGAGACTTCTAGACTCTCCGAAATAAAGAGGCTGTATTATTTCTGCAGACCACATTCTAATGGAAGACTCCATTAGGAACTCGGGAATCACGGTTTGCAATGGGATTGTTATAATAAGGCTTCTAACAAAGGAAAAGCTAGAGCAAGGCTAGAAATAAATTACTCTTACTTTAGCTGAGCCTAACACACACTCTTGGTATGTTGTGTTTAGCAGCTAATGGGTAAACGAGCCCTTCATATAAACCCTCTAGTGAAATAGGTAATGATTTTTTCCCACTCTAGTTTCCAGGTATGTATGGCAGCTGGTAGACCTTATCAGGCTGTGCCATTTTAATCCTGGGAGAGTCTCTCCGAAGCTGGAATCTTGATGGTTTTCTACTTATAAGTTTTAGAGTTGTAGGAAACAGCAGGAAAAGTCTTGCTAAGCTTTTTCAGAGACCATATTCATGAAATCACCCATACTCAAGTAGAGACATGTTATTTGCTGCATGGTAGATGATTAACTTATACAGTGCAATAATAGTTACCAGATTGTAGTTACCTTTGTTGAAAAAGAATTAAATTTGAATAGATTTGAGAGATACTGTGTTTCTCCCTTCCAGGTAAAAAAAAGGCATATGCACATTTGTTGACTTTACAGACTGGTTTCACATAGACTTCGTTGCAGACACAGTGCAAAGTTGGGCCTTTACAGGCATAACCAAATGCTCTGTGTTACTTAGATTGTGGCTCTTGGAATTCTTCTTTAGCTGCCGAGAGGAACAGTGCACCTACACCTCCTGCTTAACTTCCCTGTAGATGGTTTGTGTTTTTATCTGGGTCTGCTATTTTATAAATGCAGGCAGCCACTGTCCTGCCTGGCACTTAGCAGCTTTGACCTTGGGTTATTAATGGGTTATTAATGTTATTAATGATCTTCCCTAGCCTCTCCAAAGCTCACACCTAGTACCTCACTACCAAGCTCTCAGCCCAATGACTTCCTGGGAAAAGGATCTGTAGATGGTCCAGCACAACCTAAAGAATTCTGAACCAGCTGTGAGGTGGGACAGAGCTGGAAACTGCTTTAAAATTACATTTCATTGGCAAAATGAATCTATGTGTTCCAATATGCCTGTGTTCTCTTTACTGTGTAAAATTTGAATGAGAGACTAACCTTCTTTGGCTGACTGGCTTTGGTAGCTTCTGCAACATTTTGTAACCACAGGCATTTAAAACAGCAAGGAACGTTTTTTCTGCCTCTGTTGTGTTTCTGAGCCTTGTGATATCCTGACCAGTGAGGAGGTATGTACAAAATCTGAACTGCTTGGCTGGAGGTGCTCCCCTGCCTTAGGGCTGTACAAAGGAGGTTTGGGGCATGGGGCCGAAATTACAAACAGGGTGATCTCTTGCAATAGAAAGGGCACCAGCCATTGTTTATATGTGAATGTCTCAATGAATGTTGAAGAAGAGAATGTCTCCAAGTCTTGACCACTTCAGTCCACAACCAACTTGGGCTCTTACCACACTCTAACTAGCATGCCGAGGCTTGGCCAGCTTATCATGCCAGTGCCATGGACACACAGAGTCACACCCATGTCCCCAGCATTTAAGTGAAGGACGAGTGGCTCTGTCCACTGGCACAGGTGAACCTATTCTGGAATCTGGCCGATTAGATAGAGGAGGAGCTGGAGGAATGAGGAGGGGCTTCCATTGGGAGAGGAGGAGGGGCAGAGAGCCCCCTTCCCCATGGAGGGCTGCCATTTCTAAGTTCTAATCTTCTTCTCGGCTGACTTCCTGGAGGACTCGGGTTTTGTTCATCTTTGTGTACCTAGTAATAGAGTGCCTGGTATACGCTGGGCACTTGAAAAAGTTGGTTATTTTGATTTCTAAATTAGTAATGAAAGCAGAATATCTGAAACGTATTTGACCTTGGGAAAATACAACTTTGGAACATATGATAGTGATGCTATATGTATTGAAAGGCGTGCTATATCTTCTCTCCTGGAATGATCCTGCCAGTCAGTTAAAATTATTAAATGATATTCTGTGTATTGTATATGGGGAAACATACAACACCAGAAATTATAGGAAGATACATATTCAGTCTTGGTAGAGGGCCCGTCAATGCATGTTAATGGAATAATTGTGCTGAAATTTCAGATACTCCACATTCATTATGAAATTCAATAATACTGACTGTAGATTGCAAGATATTCTTGTCTAGCAGAGTTCCTGAGATTCTTAATTTTGTATATTTTCCACATCACCTTTTTGTTAACTTTTATTTGAAATAATTTCAATTATACAGGACAGTTGCAAAATTAATACAAAACCCATACAGAGAACTCCAACATATCCCTACCCAGATACGAGATCCACTAACTTTTAACATTTTGCCACATTTGCCATATCATCCTATCTAACCATCCATCTGTCCATCCATCTATTTATCTGTCTATCTCTATATCTATTTCTAATCATTTGAGAGTAGGTAATAAACACACACACACACACACACACAAGATGCTCCTTGAACAAGTAATACTTCCATGTATATTTCCTAAAAACAAGGATATTCATTTATGTAACCACCTTAAGTACAGTTATCAAGTTCAAGAAATTTAACATTGATATAAAGCTTACAGTCTATTTTCCATTTTCCCCATATCTCCCAATAATGCCCTTTTTGGCCTTTTCTCCTCCCTTGTTGGATCCAGCCCAGGACCATGTGTTGCATTTAATTGCCCTTGTCTCTGTGCTCTCTTTTTTTAAACTGCAGAAACATATATACAACATAAACTTTCCCATCTCAGCCACTCCCAAACGTACCATTCAGTGGTGCCAACCACATTCACAACATTGTGCTACCCTTACCAACATCCACTACCAGAACTTTCCCATCACTCCAAACAGAAACCCTGTACCCATTATGCATTAACTCCCCAGTCCTCCGCTTCCCTACCCCTGCTAACCTGTTCTCTACTTTCTTTCTCAGCGAGTTTGTATATTCTAGTTATTTCATGTAAGTAGACGCATACAATATCTGTCCCTTCATGTCTAACTTATATCACTTAATATTATGTCTTCAAGGCTATCCATGTAGTGGCATGTATCAGAACTTCATTCTGTTTAATTTTGTGTATTTTAAGCAGGAATTCCAAAACACTATTTTTAGACATGTAAAAGCAGTATTTTGATACATATCAATCGTGTTGCCTCTGCCCCTAAACATCAGAGTCCCCTAAAAATAAGAGAAAATAATAATAATAATAATATATATATATAAGGAGAAGGATCAGCATAGGCCTAATGCACCTAAATAAACCAAGAACTTCCTAAAATAAAATTCAGTTGTCCTTGAAGTTAGGCCAAGAAGAAAAACTGACAGGCTCTTAGTGAAGAGGGTAAGAAGCACAGAGAGGTGAGGAAATGGAGAGGAATCTGTTCCAGTGTTTTAGAATGTTCCCCTGCCTAACCTGTAGAAAAGAAGACTATGTATTAGAATAACCAGATCCTACTCGACTGGGGCTTTGACATGGTTGTTGAAGTTCAGAGATGCAATCACGCTGGGGAGATTTATTTTTCACCTGGTTTCATTTCATATCAAGATCTTCGGGGATGTTGGGGGACTGCGTTTTAAGCCTTTGGCCATGCTCTCAAGTGCCACCTGGATTTTGCTAGATGTTCATCATGGGCTACTCGGTGGTGGCTGGAGCCACGGGAAGACTCCTTTTCGGCTACGACAGCTTTGGCAACGTGTGTGGCAAGAAGAACTCCCCGGTGGAAGGGGCACCTCTTTCAGGGCAGGACATGACCCTAAAAAAGTAAGTGCCCAAGTAAGTCCCCAAACTAGATATATTTTGGGGCTGTATTTTAAAACTCTGTGTAAATTAGTCATTTAGAACCTGAAAACTGTTGTCCCATTCAAAACTCTCTCAGCCCATCTCATAAAAAGGGAGGCCACATGTGTGGTAGGAAAGGCGCAGGTTTTTGAATAGGCCGTTTCTAAGTTCAAATTCCAGCGCTGCTACTTATCAGCTCTGTGACCTTAGGCAGGGCACTTAACCTCTCTGAGCACAGTTTTCAGATTTTTAAAACTAGTTTATTATATCCACCTCACAAGCTTGTCTTAAAGGATCCACTGAGACACTGTAGGAGTTAAGCCATAATAAATTTTTTATTTGTTACCATTATTTTCCATACTGTGTCAGAATCATGTAACAGGGGTAGATTTGAGCCCTCCCGCTGTCCCAGCATTGTCTCTACGTGGAAAAACCTAAATCCCAACTTGAAATGCTGGGACCTGTGGCCCACCTACCCTCCCCAGCCCTGTCACCGTGGAGTGGCAGTCTCTCTCCCTCCGACTCCAGGCCCCAGAGAGCGAGATTCAACCCAGAAACAGAAAAGGGAAAGAAGACATGAGAATCCCCTGGAGGCCAGAGAAATCCCTAGCCATCATCTCTAAGATGGAGACTGGCCTTCTGAGAATTTTTGAAATTTGATGATCTAGAGCAGCTTCTAGGAGAGAAATCTTTAGGGTCTAAATCTGTCCTGAGTGTAAGTTTGGAGTCACCCAATACAAGTTTCAGACCAAGCCTCTTATCCTTCTGAATGTCCCCCCACCAAGGGCATTGTATGTTCCAGGCATGGGTTGCTTTGGAGGCATTCCCGCCTGAACTGGCGGGAGCCAGTGCAAAGAAGATGGGAGGAAAGGGCTGCCCGGCTGCACAGTGCTCAGACTTCACATTCTACTCATCATGCAATGCTGAGAAAGCCATCCCTCTTTGAAGTGAAAAGTTACCTTTATCCTACACCCAGGAAACTTGCTCTCCCAGTTTCTATTGTAACACCTTCCTGTCTCCCATCCCCACTGGAGGGAAAAGAAGCTTCTGGAACCCTTTCCCCAAGGTTCCTCCCATTTCAGGGCTCTCTAGCCCAGCACAGTTAGCAGTTAAATGGCAGTAACTCCTTTTGTTCTAAAGGTCTCGTTTGTTTCCTGCCTCTCAAACTGTGTGTGTGTGTGTGTGTGTGTGTGTGTGTGTGTGTGTGTGTAAAGGCCAGCCTTTAGTTCACAGGTGGCCTCGCACCGCCTTTCCACCTCTCGCTCCCCTGTGGTCAGCATTCTCTGAAGGGTGTTCAAACACCCTTGGTACACACAGGCTTTCTCTGGATACCACTGAGCACTTTGGGCATTGACTTCATCTAGCCATCCATGGGCAATTAAATCAGGCCCTTTTCTTCCTCCATGACCTCCCTAGTGTTATTCCCCCAGAAAATGCTGATTCTGGAAGAGGAGTTTTATTAACATTTGAGTATGTTTCCCAAGATGCCCAGCAATATGGCGCTCCTCAGCAGGCATAATAAATTTTAAATGGTGCTTAGGCACTGGATTACAAAAGTTTGTGTTGGTTATTCCCATACTTGGTAGCATGTGTGGACAGTTTTTAAAGGCCCACAATCAAGTCCAATGAGGGGAAATTCTCTAAGACATTCTTCTGTTTTATATCTACTTCCTAGACACGTGTTCTTTATGAACTCCTGCAACCTGGACGTCAGAGATGTTCGGCTCAGTTCCGTTGTCCTGTGTGTATCCAGCTGTCCCGAAGAGCAGCTTGACACCCTGGAAGATGTCCAGCTCTTTGCAAACAACAGTGGTAGGCACTGAGGGCCCCATGCCTCTTCCCCCTTAGGGGGCAAACATGGTGGGGTAAGACAGGGGGACCTAGATGACATAACTTTCCCTGACATTGCTTCCTCTGGAAATTCAGAAATTGAACTTTATTTGTGGGCTCTTTTGTGTGGAAAAGGCCATAAACATTTTCTCTGCAGCTTGTTCAGTATCATTTTTGGATTCATCTGAAATCCTTGGTGCTCCCTGCAGGTCCTCCCTGCAGTTTTCCAGAGAGCATCGGGTAGACAGGGAGACATGGGCTGTTTACTAATTTACATTTGGAGCCCAAAGGCAGGGTCAGACAAGGTCAGAGTGCCATGTGAGCAAGGGCACATCCAGAACTAAGAACCACAGCCCTGGCTTCAGGTTGAATTGCCACCAAACATGCTCTTTCACTAAAATGTCAGGCGCTGAGGATACTTTCACTGACCAGCTGGGATAGTCTCAAGTTGTACCAAAAACATTTGTAACTGAAGTACTGTGCTCTGAGTCTGCCCGTCAAATTTATGTTATAAGGCTTAAACAAACAAAAGAAAGTAAAAGAAATTCAAAGCGACCCACTGCAAGTTTATCTGCCTGTGAAAAAGTATGCTAGTTTTTTTTTGTTTGTTTGTTTTTTAAGAATTATTTGCAAGACTAGGTTAAAAATATCAAACCTCTGTAACAAATCATCTTCAGATAACTCTTGAATCATTTTATTACCAACCCTATAACTTTTAGTTTTGAATTTGGGGTTTTGGCAAGGAAGAGAGAGCCTAACTGGGCCGTAAATTGTATGCCTAGTCTTTCTGGTTCAGGTCACCCATAGGCTGGTTTTCACAATGGGAGTGATTTATTGTCTCCTTCTGAGTTTGGTAAGATGACTGTAGCTTCCTTACCACACCACTAGAAAGATGGGCATGACAAGAAGATGGTCTAGTCTGTGTGTCTTCTACCTGCAGGTTCCTTCCTGTGTGTTTATAGTTTGAACTCCTTCAACTATACCCAGAATCCAAATGCAGACTCATTGTGCCCCAGGCTACCAGTTCCTCCAAGGTAAAAGCTTCCATACCTCCTCCTTATTGATCAACAAAATTACTGAGTACTTGGTAAGGGCTGTCACTCTCCCGAGAATTGGAGGAAGTGCAAAGGAGAGATCAGTTAGAGACCCTCCACAAGGAGTTCACAATTTACAGGTGGACAGCGAAAAGCAAGGAGAAATTATTTGTAATATGTATGATGGACAATGTGTTAGTAACCAAACTAAAATAAGGAGAAAATTCAACAAACAATGAGACATGTAGTCTGAATTATAACACTAGAGCTAGCAAAAAGTAACATAGGAATTATTGCCAAATGACTGATTTTATAAAGTATCCGGGGTGTATTTTTTCTATTCCAACTGTCTATTACTAAGTAGAAATTATTTACTTTAGTTTTTTTATTGCAACCAGACAATGTTGGTTTTTATAGCTCTAGATTTCTCCATAAGAAATAAACCTAGTTGGACAAGGCCTAGCTGTCACCACCCCTTGCCTCTCAGTGAAGGCAGAAAGCATGTCTCCTCATCAAGCACACCATGCCGTGAACTCCTTTTGGGGTCTTTTTTTTTTTAACCGGACCAGGGATTGAACCCAAGACTTCTTATGTGGGAAGCTGGCACTCAACCACTGAGCCATATCTGCTCCCGAGTTGGTTGTTTCCAACAAGCACTTGTTTGCTTGTTGTTTTGGGTTTTTTTGTTTTGTTTTGTTTTTAGGAGGCACTGGGGACCGAACCTGGGACCTCCCATATGGGAAGCAGGCACTCAACGGCCTGAGCCACATCCGCTCCCCTTGGGGTCTTATTAACCCCTATCAGTTGGTATAGTACCTGGCACTTAGTAGGCACCTGCTATAAATATAAATATTTATAAAACAAAACAGTAGCAATAAAACAGTGATTGCATTGCCATGATGTAAACAGCTCATGTTCTGCCATTAGAAAGATAAAGCGAAAAATTTGATTAATATTCACTACTACCTTTAGGCTGCCGAGAGGCACAAAAGGAGGGCTTGGATTCATTTTGCATTGCCATTCTTTTGAAAAAATGTGAGCGTGTTTGCAATGAATGAGACTTCTGTACAAAATCCCTGAGAAATGAGGATTTAAATAAAGCAAGGCATTGTGCCAATCATCTAGTACATGGTTTATCAAACTCTAGACCGGGATTCACCGTAAGAAATATATTACGTCACAACTCCAGTACACATATTCCTTCATACATACATATTTAAAACAGAAGTAAATGTCTCACAAAAGAAGACTGCCCCCTACTACATAGGATTCACGCTAATGGTTCCTATTCTATTTCACTTTTTTGAAAGTAATTTATTTTATAATCTTATAACAGATTGCAACTCCAGCCTGAAATATGCTGATCTAGCAGGTGCTTAAAAAAAAAAAAAAAAAAACTTGAGTAGGTTTTAATTGAACAGGAAACAGAATACGGTTAGTCATCTTTGTGGCATTCTTTTCTAAAATAAATATTTCTTAAGAGAGGAGAGAATTATATGCAGAGGAGAGTACCCATTCCATTTTTCTGTAATATCTTATTTTTTAAAATTCAGAGATCAAAAACATG
>JAQZBX010046173.1:0-20842 GCA_029593785.1 Cabassous unicinctus | reverse complement strand
CCCCAAATTGTCAAAGACATATTGAAAAAGAAAACATGAAATCAGAGAAACACACTACTTGCCTTTGAAACATACTATAAAGCTACAGTGGTGAAAACCACATGGTGTTTGCACAAGGATATGCATACTTACCAATGGAGCCGACTTGAAAGTTCTGATATAAATCCTTGCATATACAGTCTTTACCAAATGGTGCTTGGAGAACTGGATATTGATATCCAAAAGAATGAAAGAGTAACACCATCTCATGCCTTATACAAAAATGAACTCAAGAAGGATCAAAGATCTAAATATAAGAGCCAAGACCATAAAGACCTTGGAAGATATTGTAGGGAAGCATCTACAGGATCTTGTATTAGGAAAGAGTTTAATGATATTTATTTATTTATTTTTGTGTGTGTGTGTGTGTGTGTTTTATTTGTAAAATGATATAAAAATACATATGCATATATGTGCATTTGTTTACATAAATGTTATTTGTTATATATATATATATACATTTTAAAAAGGTGCCTAGATTACCCAAATATTACTCAGAAACTTTACACCCAAATCAGGAGCAATGAAAGAAAAAAATAGATAAATGGGACCTTTTCAAAATTAAAAACTTTTACACCTGAAAGAAATTTGTCAAGAAAGTGAAAAGGCAGTCTACTCAATGATAGAAAATATTTGTTAATCATATATTTGATAAGGGACTAATATCCAGGATATAAAAAAGAAATCTACACCTTGAAAAAAAAAAAGATAAATAACCCATTTAAAAAATGTGCAAGCAATTTGAAGAGACATTTCTCCAAAGAAGAAATACAAATGGTAAAAAAGCACATGAAAAGATGCTCAACATCGCTACCTATTTGGCAAGTGCAAATCAAAACTACAATGCAATATCATCTTACACCATTAGACTGGCAGCTATTAGAAAAACAGAAGACTACAAGTGTTGGAGAGGATATGAAGGAATGAAAACCCTTAACCACTGTTGGTGAGAATGCAGAATTGTGCAGTCATTTTGGAGGACAGTTTGGTGGCTCCTCAGGAAGCTATCTATTAAACTGCCATATGATCCAGCAAACTTACCACTGGGTATATACACAGAAGAAGTGAAAGCAGGGACATGAGCAGATACATGCACACCAATGTTCATAGCAGCATTATTCACTATTGCCAAAAGTTGGAAACAACCCAAATATCCATCCACAAATGAATGGATAAACAAATTGTAGTATATACACAAATGGAATATTACTCAGCTGTAAGAACGAATACAGTATTAACACATGAGATAACATAGATTTGTCTTGAAGACCTTAAGTTGAGAGAAGCAAGCCAGGCACTGATGACAAATATTACATTACCTCACTGATATGAATTAAGCAAACTGAGCAGACTCAGAGAGGTCGAGTCTGAAACATAGGTTTACAGGAGACAAAGAGGGAGAAGAAAGTTGTAAGCCAATGCCCACACAGGCAAAATCTATGCTTAGTTGGAGTGTGTGGTTGCGCAGTGGATGGGCATGACAGTGGTGAAATGATAATATTGTGTTGAGTGGTGCTAGTATATGCGGGTGGTAGGATGGAGAGGGTGGTTTGGATTGTCCATGGAACTGGGGGGAGGGTTAGGGAGGGAGCAGGTGAACTCTGGGGATTTGCAAGCATGTGGTTGAAACTATGATGTTGGGAATGGTCTCTTGGCAATATGGCAGGGGAGAGTTACTGGTTTAGGGTGTTGGATGTGGGGAGCATTTGGGAAAATGCACATCTGGAGCATTCTAGGGTGTGTGTGAGTGTTCATCTTGTCCTAGTGTGTTGTATCAGTGGGTGGAGACCCACACAATGAGCAGGAATGTGTTAGTCTCCCATATTGAGGAGTCCTGCAATGTTCTCAAATAGAGTTTCTCAAGAGCATGGGCAGTGCCTAATAGAGGAGGACAGGCCAGTATGTAAAGCCCTCAGTGTTGTTGCAAGTAACTATGAATCTTATTCTTCAAGGAGTAAAGCTTGGTGGTTTCCGTGGGTCTCAGGGGAGGGGGGAGGAAGGAATAGAATAGTTTGAATATAGGGCATTTTTGGGG
This sequence comes from Cabassous unicinctus, assembly GCA_029593785.1. Taxonomy (NCBI): domain Eukaryota; kingdom Metazoa; phylum Chordata; class Mammalia; order Cingulata; family Chlamyphoridae; genus Cabassous; species Cabassous unicinctus. The sequence goes on along the minus strand of JAQZBX010046173.1, from coordinate 18,768 downwards.
CAAAGGAATTGTTCTGCATGATCTTTCAATGATGAATACAGGTCATGTTAAATTACCTCAAAATTTATAAAAGTGTATGGTCCAAAACATAAACCATAATGTAAATCATTGACTATCATTAGTAGAAATGTTTCTATTTTTGAACATCACTTGTAACAAATGTACCATCCACATGTAAAATGTTACTAATGGGGAAAGGGGAATAGGGATAGGCTCTTGGGTATATGGGAATCTGGTATATTTTGTACATGACTTTTCTGTAACATATAGATTCTTTGAAGATAAAATTAAAAAAAATTAAGACAGAGAGTAAATGAAAGAAAATATCACTGTACATACAAGACAACAGATCCTACAATGATGAAAGTCATAACATCAATATTTTTTAAAATTTTATTATTTTTTATTTCAAATTTACTTATATTTTTTTGTATTTTCTTTGTTATTTTAAAAACCATTATTGTTATTTCATTTCATCTTAATTTTATTTAGTTATTTTGTTGGCTTCATTTTTGAAGAAGTTTTGGATCACAGAAGAGTTACAACTGTGGCAGGGGAGGATCATTGGTGCAGGATGTCACTGATGGTGGATGGAAGGGAAGATATTCACCTGCAGCAGACTTATAAGGCATATGAATGTGTTCACGTATTCATGGGGCATTGTCACGGTGGGTAGAGTTTCACACATTAACCATAAGAATGTCGAATTCCCATCCTGGGGAATTCTACCACATTCTTTAATGGGACAGCAAGAATCCCCTGAGTACAGGAGCAATGACTAGTGAAGGATGATGGACCATTGAAGGGTCCTGGATATTGATGACCATACTTATGAACTTTTACTTTTGAAATTGAAACTTAGCCTAGTATTATAGGGTGCCTAAGAGTTACCTCCTGATAACCTCCTTGTTGCTCAAATATGGCCTCTCTCTAGTACAAACTCAGCATAAAAATGTGTTACCTTCCCCCGCACCATGGGACATGGCTCCTAGGGATGAGCCTCCCTGGCACCGAGGGAATACTACCAAGCACCAAACAGCAATACAACTGGAAAAAGACATTGACCAAAAGGGGAAAAGGGTAAAGACATATGTGTTTATATGGCTAAGAGACCTCAAAGTGAGTAGTGAGGTCATTCCAGAGGTTATGTTTATGCTTGTCTCAACAGGATCTCATTGACTGCCACAGTAAATATTGCCTCAAATAGAGGGGCTCCTTAGGGCTCTGAACAAATCCAGACACTATAGGCAGGGTAGATAGCTCAGGATTTTGGTGCTCTGCCAGTGGACACTACTTTGGGATTTATGCTCCCCAAAATGACAGAGTTGAACTCAGTTGTGGCTTCCCTATACATGGCTCTTCTGCCTCTTTTATTTGAACCTATAATTAGTATTAGAGTTGATAGGTGTATGTCCAAGAGACTTAAATCTTTGTGCTGTCAATGTAGCAGGTAGGCCCTGAATCTCAAAAAAGTTGCAACACATACTCTCTATTACATTGGACTCACCTAGGACAACTAACAAGGAGATGATGATGGACAATGACTATCTCAAAGAAGAGAAAGAGTCTGCAACTTCAAGCAAGATTGTCCCATCCATCTGCCCCTTGGGATCGAAGTCCCTACTCAGTTAGGGACAGAGTGGGCATCACCATCCCAGAATCCTCAGGATTGGGGAATGAATGATGGAATAGAGTAGACTTACTGTTTTTCTACTATAGACTTGTTATTCTAGCAATGGAAGAACTCTTGTCATTGATATGGAGGCAATGGCTATTGGAGTTTCTGAGGGGAGGGAGAGGGAATGGTAGGTATAATTTGGGGGTATTTCCAGGCCTTGGGAATTTTCCTGAATGGCATTCCAATGATAGATACAGGCCATTATATATCTTGTCATAACTTACAAAATTGTGTGGGAGAGAGTATAAACTACAATGTAAACTATAATCCATACTTTGTGGCAATGCTCCAAAATGTGTTCATCAGTTGTAACAAATGTACAACATTAATGAAGGATGTTGTTAATGTGGGAAAATGTGTGAAGGATAGGGAGCAAGGCTTATTGGAATCCCCTATATTTTTTATGTAACATTTATGCAATCTAAGTATCTTTAAAAATAAAAATAAAAAAGTATATATTTTAAAAAGTCAGTAGTAGTCTAACTGATTTTCCAAAATTATTTTGGCATGGACAATTTTCTTTGAAATATGTGGTCAATGATGTTTCTTTCATTTATTTTCTATTTTACTTGTGTTATGGCAAAACATTCCTTACATTCCAGAAGTGTAAAAACAAACAAAAAATAGAAAATGAAAAAAATCACTGCTGCCAGCCATTGCATATTGACATCATGCCTGGAGTTCTCTTAAGTACTTAGTCAGCCTTGCACTGAGCCTAGAGAACACCACAAAGTCAAAATTTACTGTGTGCTCAGGTATTTTCTGAGCATGTGCCTTGCTTGATGCATATGTGTGACTTTTAAAATTCTCTCAACACATTTAATCACTGAGTTTCAATCTTCCCAAAGAAAATCTCCTTAGTATATCCTCAAGTGCTAAGGTGATCTAAGATATGTCTCAACCATAATCTTTTGCTCCATGAAAACATGATTGGTTGTTCCCTTAGTGTTCTTATAATCAGGCCTGCAACTTGTAAGTCCCTAGTAAGTTCTCAGATGGGGAAGATAGAGATGAGCATCTTTGGTCTGTCTTCAGGTAACCACCACATGGATTGTAATAGACATACATACACAGATTTACAAGTAAGGTAGGCTCTGCTCCTTCCAGAACGAGGGACCCACATTGAAAGTCCTGACATGTATCTCAGAGTCTGGAAAGAGTGTGGAGGAAGGGCTAGTAAAAGCATTACAATGTATTCTAATTCTTTGTAAATTTCAACTTTTCATGATTCAACACTCTCTTGGTTGGTGTAACATTTTACTATTTTCCAGAATTCTGAGAAATTTGGTTCTGCCAATTTCAGCTGCTTTTCAATGTTTATGTAAGAGAAGAGAATTTTGAAGCTTCCTTCTCCATCATCTTGCTCTTAGCCTCAAAATAGTTGACTTTTTATGAACTTCCCACATAAGTATTAATGAATATTACATATTCAGTTCAAACAAGAACCTGCATCACCTGCCATACATGCACACACACATATATGGTTAATGTTCATTTCTATCTCATAACAAGGAGTGCCACTTATGTCAGCAGAACCTGCAGAACTAGTCAGTGCCTACTCAGAGCAAGTACAGCAGAGCCGACCTCCTTGCCCTAGCCTTCTCCTCTTCTCTCAGTGCCTACGTACTGTGGAGGATGAAGTTCTTACAAGGTTTAATCTGGATTGTCATAGATAATTGCTTCATTGACAGAAAGACATGATATATTTCTCAGCTTTTGTGTTGACTTCTCTATGCAGTCACCATCTACTCACCTTGTCTTCAGACCTGAGACCATCCCTGGCCAGAGGATATCCATGATCAGTTTCCAGAACCCAGAAGCAGCAGTGGCTGGAATGATGGCTTGATGGACTGGAAAGCATGGAGAGATGTGTGGGTGCCACTGAAATGTCTGTCCAACAAAGTCTCCTGTTGTTTTGGGGAGAGCGAGTGTTGGTGTCAGGAGGCAGGACATCTGTAAGATTGACTGACATCAACCAAGACAATCAAAATGGACAATGGAAGTAACAGGAGCAGGGTCATGGAGACTCTCATTTATGGACAGTTACCAACTTTTGGTGCCTGGATCATGGAGAATTCTGTATGGTAATAGTGTCTTAGGGCCATTGAGTTTAAGTAGCCTCTGTAATGCCTGTAGTGCTCTACAATCTATTGCAGATATTTTCTACATTTCAACAACTATTGTGCCAATATTACAACATACAAGCTGAGTATAAATTTTACCCCCAGAAAACCCCAACTACTTCGTTCAAGTGAACTAAGTGAAAAGAAAAGACTAAAGTTTATTTTAAGGGTGAAGATTAAAAATGCTGTAGAAGAAGGCATGTGTGTAGTAAAAAAAATTACAAGGATAAATGAAGGCTTCATATAAAATTGGTAGTAACAAATCATTCTATGGATTAGAGGTTATTAAAATAGGCATATACACAAGCTATCAAAACAAAGAATGAAAAGATAATTTATATAATTTACTTTTATTTATATATGATTTTGAGGCTTATTCTTCTAGTACCTTTAATACAGGCTTAGTTATCTTATTCCAGTGACAGTATAGACTGTTCTCTCTAGTGGTAACATATCTCAGGAAGCAAGAAACTGTGGTCTAACTCAAAAGAATTCTTCTTAATGGTGTTTTGTAGTACTGTGAAATAATCAGATTTAATTCAAATCACCAGATTTCTTTAGCAAGCAAATGCAATGATTACAAATGGAATCAAGAGACTTTAGAAATTAATGTTTATGTATTTAGTGCAAGACTTTAAATAGCTATCTTTCCATGTTTCTTGGAATTGGCCTATACTTCACATGCAAATGACATTCCTGAGACACTTTAGCAGGGCCTGTGCAGTGAGATTTATTTCACTGCTGTGAACAAATAAAAGACCTTTTCTTAGAATGTGCCTTGTAGGAATTGTGAATTAGTGAATGAAGAATCTGAAACAATCCAGCCTCATTGTCATCATACTTCAGCTATCCTTGGGCATTATATGTTCCAATGGACACTTAATTTAAAACATTTGAAGTATATTTTGATTTTCTAATGATCTAAATGAGTCACTAACACATGTTTTCTTCTTATGGGACACATAAGATTATTCTCATATGGCTGTGTATTTCAGGTCTAGTCATGTAGGCATCTTCCATTCAGAGCATAGAGAATTCCCTCCTTCCCTCCCCCTGGCCTAGTTATAACACTGAACAGGAACTCTCCATGATAATGAGGAAAATATAAATAAGGCCTAATGGCTGGAATAATACAGTAAGGTTTCGTCCCAAAAGACTTTTTGCGGATGAAGTTTTTGAACAATAATCGTGGGACTCGTTAAGCTAACTAGACAACTAATGAGCTCAACCTCAGATCTGTGCCTCCTGAGTATCCACCTGAATTAATCATCATGGGGCTAGTGGGAAACACCCAAAATCAGACATCTGGTGAAAGTAAGATCCTTTGGGAAGCTGAGAGTCCAAGAAGTCTGTGCAACTCTGGGACTGAAAGAATCAGAGGTCCCAAAGCATTTGTAAGAAGGGTGTTCCAAGAAAAAAAGAAAGTGGAGCAGAAGATATTTGAGTAATTATAAGGCCAGTGGTAGAACCAACCTGGCTTATTGCTTGAACAGAAATCTTAATAATTGAATTTGATAATGTTTTTATCTGATGTCAGACAATTATTTTTTAAAACCATGTAAATCTAATGGAGAAAGGGAAAAAAAAAACCTTCCTTTAAAAAGATAGGAGTTCCCTACAGAATTTATTCTATGAACAATCTTTGTTGTTTACATTTTTCATTAATAGAATTTGAAATATATTAATTTTTGAAGCATAAAATTTGATGTGTAATACCCAGTAACTCTGCCTTGAGTCTTCTCTTCTTACCATTATGCCCATTCTTTCCTACAAGTTTGTAGTTAGAAGAAACTCTTTAATAAGCATTTAATTTTATTGATTACATAAAAATCAAGATTTTTCACATAATCCCCATCACCTGCCCATTAAAATTTTTTTAAAAATCACAATAAACTGCCTCATTGGCACTTTCAAGGTTTTTACACCAAACAGATTGGCATACCACAATACACATTCATAGATGAGAAACCAAAAAGGACTTTAAAATGATATAAGATTAAAGGTTATAAGAGGAACAACATGCAAAACAGATAGGAGGAAATTATTTTTAGACAAAAGAAGAATAAATTAGAACAAATTGTGAAGGAATATAGGTAATTTCTCCAAAAAATAAGAAGCCATTTAAGGGAATCAAAGATTTGATTTAAAACTCTCAAACATAATATGATCACTGGTTCCCCATGAAGGCTAACTCAGCAAAGCTAATCACCATTGTGTTTTATGTGTGTTCAAGGTGCAAACATCAAGGAAAAATTATCAGCTCTGGAGCAATAAGTAATCCTAAATGAATATATTTCTGTGAGATGCTCGGGAATTCTACTATTCTTTCATCATAGAGTTTCTCTAAACCTTTGTTTTCAGGACTCCCCTTCCAATTGAATTTCTATCAGTCTATCACTCATTTTATTCCCGGGGAACTGTCTTTGTGTCAGATGTCTTAGTATATTCTATTTGGGGTGACAGAACTTTTGCCTTTTTCAGAACTATTTGAAAGTGACATTGTACAGATTAAGAGTGGTCACACAGGACATATCAAATAACATACTCAGAGATATATTCCAAAATCTTAAATGGAGTTTAAATTTATTAGCTACAGTATTCAGACAGAAATAACTAAAGGAACCATGGAAATAGAATGCCTCCAAATTTCATTATCATCAGATATGTGATAATGTACTACTGAATATATATATATATTCATGCATATATGCATTCACACATGCACACACATAGACACAACCACACACAGAAATAGACAGAAAGATTAGATAAATTGACAGGTAGATAGATATAGATAGATAGATAGATAGATAGATAGATAGATAGATAGATAGATAGGACAGACAGATTCTGAAAATAACCTCAAAGCACAGCATTGAACTATGAAATGGATAGGCCATAACCTAATGCTTTGCATTTTAAATTTGTGTGTTTTAAATGATCATTTTCTAAAGTTTTTCAGTGTGTCAACTTAAAATTTGCATTGCATTAAAATATGTAAATTTATTTTTCATATACCACTCATTATATCATTGAGTTATGTAAGACACTTTATATTCCCATTTATTTGTGGCAAAGTGAGACTCCAGGCTATTGACCACATTTCTAGAAACTAGAAAAATTTACATTTATATTCCATTATCTAAGGTCTTTACACGGTTCCTTAGAGATATAAAAATATGACGATATGTGCCAATAAAACAACTGACATGTATAAATGGAAGCAATGGCACTTCTTTTAAGGAGGCAAAAAAGTGTGATGCTTAGGCACATGGCCTCAGAATCAGACAGCTGGCTTCAGGGTTTGTTATTGCTTAGACTAGTAACCTTAAGCCCAGTCTACTTCAATTTTCTCATCTATGAAATGTGAGTAACATATTATCTAACTCATCAAGTTGGTGAGAAGTGAACACTGCCTCTCTGTCTCTGTAATATATATTTATATCTATACATATATAGTAAGAATGGTAGTATTGCTAATACACTTTGAATTATTCTCATTTATACCATGAAATCAAAAAAAAAAACAACTACTCTCCTATGTATGTGTGTGTGCACATGCACACATACAAATGCAAACAGTGTACAGAATTTGAATGACCAAAATCCATAAGCATTGCTCTTTTCTATTATATCTTTAAAAATTCAATCACATTAAAATTTAATGTGCCTCATATAGCCAAATTTTGAAACCATCGATAAATAGCCTAAATGTTAAATAATTTGGAGTGGAAATTTCCTTTGCTTTTATGTGGTCACAGGAAATTTCTACAGCATACCTTTCTTTCCAACTCTTTCAGTTCTATTTAATATTGGATATTAATGAATATAAAATCAGTTCAGAAATAGAAGAAGCAAAACAAAAATCATTAAAGGGAGGGAGGAATAGGATATGGGATAAAATGAAGAAAACTCAGTGAATAGAAGGAAGTAGAGAAGGAGAGAGATAAGTACTCCATTTGACATTAGAAATGCATGGACTTAACTTCCTAAATCACCTCTGAGATACTCTTAAACATTAGGAAATTTGTTTAAACTTTCCTCATCCAAACATTTTGATGATAAACTCATTACAGAATGGTGTGATAGTAACATGAAGAGATAATTTGAATAAAATATGAATATTCATAATTTATCTTTTCAATTTTCTGTTTTCAGAATAATTCTTACTATTTTACTGAATTGTACTATTTACAAGTATCTTCTATAATTTTACCCATAAAATTTGGTCATTCTAATTGATATAAGTAAGATTAATTTCCAAAAAAAAAAAAGGTCATGAGGAGGTACTGAAAGATAGTATGGCAAATCTGTCCACCTTGGTAGATGAGTTCACACTAAAGGATTTCAAAGGGTCTAGGGGTCTTCCTGATTTTGCATGCCCTGCTATTGGCACGGATCTTTGGCAGGATTGGGATCATTATTGCAGACTCCCATTTGCATGCTCCCATCTATTTCCTGCTCTGAAGCTTCTCTCTTCTGTAAGTATATTATTCTTCCATTATTGTCCCCATATACTGAAGAATTTTCTAGCAGAGAGTCAAGTGGTCTCTTGCATTGGCTGTACCTGTCAGTTCTTCCTTCTCTTTTTCTTTACTATTGTTGCCACATTCCTTTGGTTTCCATTGTAACGTACCATTGCATAGTCATTTGTAAATCCCGTTTCTAATTGATGATCATACTAGACCATGTCTGTGGCCCTTTGCTTGTGGAAATACATATTGCCATAACCTTTAGCTTATTGTTTTGTGGTAGAAGTGAAATAACTGACTTCTTCCATTACCTCCCTCCTTTGTTATTCTTGTCCTACTCAAACACTGCACTCAATCATGTGGAACTTTTAGGTGTGTGAGACTTCATTATTGTAGTTATATTCTTCAACAACTTTGTCTTCTATATAGATTGTCACAGCCATTTTGAGGATCTGCTTTAGCAAGGAAAAGCCAAAAACCTTCTTACCTATTCATACCACCTTTGGGACGGTATTCTTCATGTATGCACAAACAAATGCCAAATCTTTAGAGGAGAAAAATAATAGTATCAGTGTTTTTATACCCTGGTTATCCTCATATTACAACCCTTGATCTATATTCTGATGAACAGAGATATTAAGATCCTCTGAGAAGAATCATTCACATTTATAGGCCTGAATTCTGACCTTTCATGTTGGGTTGCAGCAGCACAGGAAAACTAAATTTTTGCACGTGTGGGAAGATCAAAATGTGCACATGTCCCGTGAGACATGTGAGTCAGGGCAGGATTTAACATAACCGTGATGTTGGCATTTGTCTTAAACACTATTTTCTAAAGTGTATGAAAGTAAACAAGGTAACTTAGCCAACATAGTTCAGTTAAAAGAAAGAAGTTGTGAGGAATTTTTGACTGTTTCCGTGAACTTTCTTGTCCTCAGTGGAGAGATCACCATGTTTACCACGTCCATCACATTTTTGTTCTTTTGCATTTACATTCCATTTTACATATCTTTCCACCTTCTTGGCTACTCCCAGTCCATCTCATCTATCCATTTTTTAAAAATATCCCATGATCTTCATTCATTTCTCTACATCTCGATTCTAGCCTCATACATGAATTAATTCAAGTTAGAATAGATTCATGGAGGAAAAACTGATTTAGACTCAAATTTATTTTGAATCATAGATTTGTACTAAATGGGTTGTGTGATATTGGGTATGTTACTTACAGTGTAAAAATAGCATATTTGAAAACTTAATTTTCCCAGGTCCCCTAGTTTAAGGGAATTTTGACTATATTTAACTCTAAATTTAAAATAAATTTAATTCTTCATTTTGGGTAAACTCATAAATTTAAGTATTTGTATGCATTCATAAACTTTTAGGCAGTTTTGGAGATTTCCAGAGTGTATATACATTTCATAAAGACTTTTCTGCTTTTTTCTCTCATGTAATATTAATACAATGTCGGCATTACCCAGAGGGTCATTTCTAGTCCCACAGTTTTAGTTTGCTTGTTTGTTTGTTTTTATCTTGCTACTACACTACCTCAGGTTCCACTTCATTGTAATATTTTCTCCTCTCATTTTTGTCATTGCATGGAAAACAGGAGTCCAAAGAATTCTATCAGCTAAAACTTACAGAACTACAAGAAGAAATACACAAATCCATAATCATAAAGAAAGGTGTTAACACTCTTCCCTTAATAACTGATAGAACATGGAGACAAAGAAGTATCAGCAATGATATAGATGATTTGAACAGTACCATCAAGCCAACTTGATTTAATTATCAGCATTTATTCAATACTACACACAACAACAGAAAAATACAAATTTCTTTTTCAAGTGTGTATGGAAAATACACAACTATAAATCATATTGTTGGACAAAATTCAAAAGAATTTAAATCATACAGGTATGATTTCTGACCAAAATAGATTAAAATTAGAAATCAATAATGGAAATGTATCAGGAAAATATCCAAATATTTGAAAACGAAATCACTCATTAATTAACAATACATGGGTCAAAGAGAAAATAAAATATGGATTTTTAAAACTTAATAGAATAATAGAAACATTTTTAGGGGGTGAATTTTAAAGAAGTGAATGGGGGAAATTCACAGCACTGTATAGTTACATGAGGAGAAAAAGAACTTCCAAATCAATGTCCATAGTTTCAACCTCAGAAACAGACAAAACATGAGAAAAATTAGCATATCTAAGGAGGAGAATAAAGAAAATGAAAAAGACCAGTATTAAAATCCCTTAAATATAATATAAACTTTAGGAAACCAAATGGTACTTACCTGAGATAATCAATAGAATGGATACATTCTGATACCAAATACCATTGATTGTACACTTTGGATGAATTGTATGCTTTTTAAATATGTATCAATAAAATTGGTTTGTATGAAAAAAAAAAAAACAAAACACACACACACAGGGAATAATCAGAAGCCCAAAGAAAACAGGTGAAAATAGTAACTGGGGTTGTCAATGCCTGGTGACACCATTAGGCATATATTAAGTTCCTAATGATTTATTTGAATTTACAGAAACAAAAGGGCTCCCAGAAAATTACTTTTAATATGAAAATATGAATCACTTTATTTTAACTTATCTTGTTGAAATTGACTCTGAGAAATAATTGTTATTTGAGCCTATTATGCCTCTGCTTCAAGTGAATTAACCATTGTTTTGGTTTCAGGAAAAGGCCAAATTGATTTATGAAAGTTATCAAAATATCACAAAAGCAGAATTATCACACATATGGACAATGAGTTACCATTAAAATTAAATATCCAGGCCCTGCTTCAGGACAAGGCTTTCTTTCTCTTTCTGCAATCACTCAAATACCTTCCAGAACCGCTCTCGGGCTGTTCCTCTAGAGGGCGCTGGAGGAATCTGGTGGTGTGTCGCTCGGGAGCATCGGGCTGTTTCCGTTGGTAGGATGCTCAGTCCTGGCTTAGTACCAGAAAGGCCTGCTTTGGCGCTGCATGCCCTTCCTCCTCTGCCTCCACTAACACATGTATTAAGAGAAACTCACACACATGTTAAATTAACAGCATTAAGCCACATTGGACGAAACCCAAGCAGCTCTTGGAGCTGGGAAGAGTTAGCCACAAGTCTAAGTTGGGGCCCTGTTTCCCACTCAGCTCCAACCTGTGGCCAACCATTGCTTAAGACTCTGTTTCCTTTTATGTCAAATGAGAGTATAGCTAGCTGATCGTCGTGTATTTCATACCAAACAAAATATGAGTCCCAAATGCTTGAAACAGCTTGGAATACCTAATGAAAATGTATTTCAAATATATAAATGCAAAAATACTCCCATCCAGTAAACCACTGAACAATCCTTGCCCTCTATTTCCTTTCCCTTTTAGCCCTGCTGAGCATAGATTCTTACTCCATGATTTAACACAATAAAGTATCTCCAAAGTGGCAATCAAGCTGTAGCCATCTAGACCACATAATGTATGCTAAATATACTAATTGGATTAGCAGAAGCGCACTCTATCTTGCATATTAGCATACAATATATGGGAAGTAAGCATTTTTACAGCCTGGACCAAACATTAAAGTGTTTATTTCTCATACAGTAGTATAATATCTTTATAATAATTATATGTTACACTGTAACAATAGCTACCAAGTATGCATTATCTTACTCTTGCTGAAGTACATAAATAAACAGATATGTAACTTGAAAAAAAAGTCAGATATTAGTTGCATTAATACTGTGGGCACAGCAATCTACTTGACTCAATTTTAAGAACAAATGTTCATTTGTTAAAACTGTATTTTGATTTGGATGAAATATCATTCTTTCTTGAATCAAAGTAAGTATTATAATATACAGGCACAGTAACACAAATATAATATCTAATTGGCAAACATGCAGATGGCTCTGTATAACAGGCACACAAGAACACACAAAACTGTGACCTTGTGAACAAGAGATTTAACATTACTGGATTCCACAATAGAATATTTTTTTACTCTAGAAGTATTGGGAGGATGGAAAGGAGAAATCTAATGGTCATCTTTGATTTGATCTTCTGGAATTTTCCAACTCAGAGCAGTGAAGATTCTTGTCTGGGATCTTCATCTATATGTACTTGGTGACCTTATCAGGGAAGATGCACAGCATCTTAGCCATCTTAGCAATTGACTCACCTCCATTAACTTATGTATTTCTTCCATAGAAACTTGGCTTTTGTGAACATCTGTTTTACTTCCTAGACAGTCCCTCAAATCATCATGAAGACCTTAACAGATATCAAGACCATTTCTTTTATAGGCTGCCTCACCCAGCAATTCTTCATTTCTTTTGTGAATTTGGACAGCATCCTTCTCTGAGTGATGATACACTATCCTTCACATTACACCTCCATAATATGTGATGATACACTATCCTTCACATTACACCTCCATAATGAATCCTCTCCACTGTTTCTAGCTGGTGGCTGGACTCTGGGTTGTGGCCTGTCTCCATGCCCTCCTACACACTGTTCTAATGCCACATCTCTCCTTCTGTGCTTCCAATATTGTCCATCATTTCTTCTGTGATCTCAACCCACAGCTGTAGCTCTCCTACTCCTTCAATGTGATGACCATCAATACTGTAGGAGCTCTCTTGGCTCTTACAACTTTTATCTTTATCCTCCTATCTTATGTGCATTTCTTCTCCACCATTCTCAAAGTTACTTTTACTTAGGGGAAACAGAGCCTTTGATTTACAGTGATGGTATTGTGCTATGACACAGCCATTGCTGTCAACTTTAGCCCTTCCTCTGCACACCTCTGAGAACAATGTCTTTTGAAAATTAATGTATAATATAGTTATTCATATGTTGAATCCCCTCCTCTATAGACTACAGATAAGGATATGAAGAGAAGACTCAATAAAATACTTCATAAAAGCACAGTCTTTATGTCCAGCTTGGACTACCATGACTGAATTTAACAATATTAGTCTGGTGTTAGAGAATATTCCTATGGGGTAATACTAACAGACAAATGATTTATTAAAGTTTCTTTTTGCTCAAAAGTGTGTTATACATTTTGTTTGATCACATTTAATCCTTTGAATGCATTGATGAGCTAAAATTATCAGATACATTTTTCACATGAAAATGAATTTTAAGTAAGTTACGTAGCATGAATAGGGCCTACAGCTTTTTAAAATATACTAAACTTTATTTTTAAAGAGGTTTTAGATTTCAGAATAGATACATTAAAAGTATAAGGGATTACTGTATACCCCTCTCCCCTCTTACATCTTCCCCTATTATCTCACAATTGTGTGGTACATTGTTACAATTGATGAATAAATATTGAAGCATTGCTACTTACCAAAGTCTTTTTAGTTTATATTGTAATTTACATTTAATTCTAGTGTCCTAAAAATGCCCTATGTTCCACCTTTAATCCTTCCCTATCCCCTCTGGTAACCACTATCTTTATAACAATGTTACATATTCTTCCATTACTGCAATATTAAATTTACTTTTCCCAAGGATGCATCCCCCCCCACTTATGTTTGTTCATTCCTCAACTTTGAGGATTTGGGGATAGTGATTCCTGCTCTGCCTCAGATTGAGAGAGGGCTTAGATATTATAGGGCAGATGGAAGGAACCATTTTGTTTGCATTTGTAGATATTCTGTTTTTTAGGGTGAGGGTTGTCCATCATCATCATTTTTTTACTTGTCCTGAGTTAGTCCGATAAGATGGAGAATAGGCTTAAGAGGCATGTGAAAAGAGTGAAGATTTAAGTCTCTGAGGCATATATTTAACAGCTACAGTGCTAAAACGAGGCTCAAATAAAGGAGTAGAAGAATTATTTGTAGAGAAATTATAAATAAGTTTAACTCTGTTACATTGGGGAAATAGGTTGTCATATAATTCAAGGTAAGGTCTACCAACAGGGTGCTGGTTTAAAGGGACGGTGTGCATTGCCTATAGTGTCCTGATGGTTCTAAGGCTCTCAGTAGCGCCCATTTTTGTGGCTATGTTAATGCTGGCAGTTAGTGAGATCTGCCTGAGACATGCATAACTGTAACCGCTGGAATGATCTCCAGACTCATTTTTTTAAAAATTTTAAATATACAGTAGGAACATTTATTTTAACACTTCTAAAAGATATTTCTCCATGCCTGATGATTTGATATAAAAATCAAACCCATCATACTTTCCCCATCAGTCTCTCTACATCAAGGGCAATCAGGAATTTGTACAACATGAATATTTGCTTCTGAAACAAAAGGTACAAATTAAGTCATAACAAAATACACAAATCAACTGTACCCTAAATGAAATTCTAATGAATTCTTTCCCTTTTCCTCCAATCACCTATCATTTTGAAATCTCTTAGCCATAAAAACTGTTTTGTAGTTAATGTTTCCCCCTTCTGGTCAAGTTCTTTTTCCAAATGCATGACTGTTTGGTGCTTGGAATTAATCCCTCAGTGCCCTGGGAGTCATGTACCATGCCAATGAGAAAATAGTGCACTTATTTGCTGCGTTTGGCTTAGAGAAAGGCCACATTTGAATAACAAGGAGGTTTCCAGGAGGTAACTCAGAGGTAATAGTTATTGTTAGGCTAAGTTTCAATTTTACAAGAATAAGGTTCAAAGTTCCATGCATTAATATTGAGGACTTGACATAATGATCTGTTTTCTTTTATTGGGCACTGCCTATGTACTTGAGAGATTCTTGACCCATTCATTATTTGAGAACGTAGATGGACTTCCCAGGATGGGAGTTTAATATTTTGTTGTTTATTGTGTGGGTCTCCACCCACTGAGTAAAACCTTATGACACAATGAACACATTCATATTCCACAGAAGCATGCCCCAGGTACACCCTTTCCCACACATTCCCTCACCAGTAACACCCTGAGTCAGTGTCCTTCCCCTGCCATATTTTTCAAAAGAACATTCCCATAATTGTATTTTCAACCACAGTCCTCCACTTCCCCAGAGTTCACCTATTCCTTCTTCCAGACCTCCCCTAATTTCCGTGGATAGTCCATTCCACACCTTGAACCCTGCTCACCCTCATACTTCAGCACCATTGACCCCACTCATATCCATGCACCACCATCCCTCCATCCACTGCTAAACCATGCCCTTCCAATTATGATAGGTTCTGTACAGATTGAACATCAACTCACCACTCTCTACTTCCTTTCTGTCACCTGGTAAACTATCTTCCAGACTCTATCTCTGTGAGTCTGCTCAAGATGCTTAGGTCATATCCGAGGGCTCATGCAATATTTGTCCTTTAGTGACTGGCTGAATTCACTCAACATATTCTTCAAGATTCTTCCATGTTGTCATGAGTGTCCAAACGTCATTCTTTCTTACAGCTGAGTAGTATTCCATTTTATGTATATACCATTTATTTCTTTCTTGATTTTTTTAATATAAGCATTTTAAGCTTATAAATTTCCCTCCACTGATTTAGATGCAACCCATACATTTTGATATGTTGTATTCTCATTTCATTTCTTTCAAAATAGTTACTTATTTCTTTTGCAGTTTCCTATTTGATACACTGATTGATTAAGAGTATGCTGTTTTTCTTCCATATATTGTGTTATTCTGGTTCTCTGCTGCTTATTAATTTCCAGCTTCATTCCATTGTGGTTAGAGAAATTTCATTGTATAATTTAAATCTTTCTATATTCTTTAAGAGTTGTTCTGTTATCTAGCATGTGGTCTATTCTGGAGTATGATCCATGTGCATGTGAGAAGAATGTATATCCTGCTGTAATTGGGTTTAACGGTATGTATATTTCTATTAGGTTTAGTTCCTCCAATGTATTATTCAAGGTCTCTGTTTCTTTATTAACCATCTTTTGAGATGTTCTAATTGTGATAATGGTTTATTAAATTTCCCCAGTATGATTATAGAGGCATCTATTTCTCCTCTTAGCTTTTCCATTGTTTGTTTCATATATTTGGGGACATTTTGGTTAGGTGCATGAATAGTTATGATTGTTCTTTCTTTTTGATAGATTACCCCTTTTATTAATATATAGTGTCCTTCTTAGTTCTGCATTTAATGTCTCTTGTGCCCAGTATTAGTTTAGTTACTCCCATCCTCTTTTGGTTGTTGTTTGCATGTAAAATCATTTTCCACCCTTTCACTTCCAACCTCCTTGTGTCACTGGATCCAAGGTTAGTTTCTTGTAAACAGCATATAGATGAGTCATATTTCCTTATGCATTCTTCCAGCCTGTGCATTCTGTTTGGAGAGTTTAATTCACTGACATTCAATGTTCTTACTGTCAAGTCAGTACTTACAGTAGGCAGTTTTTTCTTTAGGTTGATAGCTGTCACATTTTGTTTTTATTTCTCTCTTTATCGTTTTAGTTACTCACACTAATAATCTTCTTTTCTACAGTCTCCTCCAAACTTTTCTCTCTCTTTTTTTCATTCAACCTTCAGTACTACCTTTTTTCTTTCTTGAAGCTCAGGACTCTTATTGACAAACTCTCTCAATTTATGTTTATTTATGAATATTTTGAACTCTCCTTCATTTTTTAATGCCAGCTTTGCTGGATACAGAATTCTTGGCTGTCATTTTTTTTCCCACATTATTTGTGTCATACCACTGCCTTCTTGCCTCCATGGTTTTAGATGAAAAAATCAGCACTTAATCTTATCAAGCTTTCCTTATATGCTGTAGATCTCTTCTCTCTTTTTCAGAATTCTCTCTTTGTCTTGAGTGTTTGACAATCTGATAAGTATGTGTCTGGGATAAGCCTGTTAAGATTTATATTATTTGGAATGTGTGGTGTTTCCTGGACATGTATATTTATTTCTCTCATAAGACTTGGGAAATTTTCAGTCATTATTTCCCCCAATACTCCTTTTGCTCCCTTTCCTTTATCTTATCCCTCTAAGATGCCTATAATGCTTTTGTTTGTATGTTTGGTGCTGCCATTCATTTCCCTGATTTTCTGCTTAATTATTTCTATTTTTATCCATCTTTTCTATTATCTGTAAGATTTGAGATATTATATCTTCAACATCAATAATTCTTTTATTTTTCAAATCTGCTGCTATGTATTTTCAGCATATTTTTAATTTCTTCCATTGTGCCTTTCATCACCATCAAATCTGTTATCTTTTTATATATGTTTATGATTTCTTCTGTATGTTCCCCCAGTGATTTCTTAATATCCTTGATCTCTTCCTTCACTTCATTAAGTTGATTCACGATATTTGTTTGGACACACTTTATTGGTTTTTCCACATTCTGTATCTCTTCTTGCTTTTTAGTTTTTTCATTAGACTGGGCCATGTTCTCTTGATTCTTAGAATGACTTGTAACTTTTTGCTGTTGTCTAGGCATCTATTTATGTTGATGTGCTTATTCAGTGTATTAGCTTCTATTTCTAGTTTAGGGTTTTTTTCATTTTGTTTTGTGTTAAGAGTCCTCTTTGACACTTAGTTCCACATATTCATATACTTGCAGGTGTCTGTGTTCCTCTGAAAAAATATTATGACCATAAAATTGGAAAGAAAGAAGAAGAGAAAAATAATAAGAAGAGAAGGATGGAAAAGGAACCATTTGAGAGCCAGTGAAAAATTAAATGACAGTGAAAAACCTGGGAAGAAGATGTGGCTCAAGTGATTGGACTCCTGTCTACCATATGGGGGGGGGGCGGTCAGGTTCGATTCTTGGGGCCTCCTGGTGAAGGTAAGCTGGCCCGTGTCCATGGAGAGCTGACGACCCATGCCCACAGACAGCTGACGGCCCATGACCGCAAAAAGCTAGTGTAGCAAGATGGCGCAACAAAGGGAGACAAGCAGACTCAGAAAAATGCACAGTGAATGGACACAGAGAGCAGACAGCAAGACAAACAAGAGAAGGTGGAACAAAAAAAAAAAAGAAAGAAACAAGAAAAAAGAAAGAAAAGGAAGAAAGGAAAATGGAAGAAAAGAAATAAAGAAAATAGGAAGAAAAAAGAAATAAAAAAAGAAACAAAGAAAAGAGACAAAAAAATGGGTTTCCCTCTCAGGACACTAACAACTTTCTCAGGCTGTTGGTACTCACCAATTAATAACACTGTGGCCTGCCCTCTTCAGGTTAAGTACCCAGATGATGAAAAATAATAATAATATAAAGTAAAAACAATCTCAGTCTAAGTTCCCTGTCAAAAGGCTGCTTGTCCTGCAGCTCCTTCCTCCTCCACAGGTTGGGTCACTCCCTGGCTCTCTTTTCTTGTAGGTTGGTTGGCCACTTGACAGTAAACTCACTGCCCCCTCCCTTCCCTTCTTTCCCACAAATCAGTTTAGTGTCAGATGGCTCACAGATGCTTCTCCCTGTCCCCATTCTTCATGCTGGTTGAACATCTGGCAGTTCACTGGCTGCCTCTCCCAACAACAATCTAACCAGGGTTGTTGGGTGCTTGCAAGCCTAACCCCTCACTGACCTAGTTCATCTCTCTTCCAGGGTGGGTGGATGTGACAGC
>JAQZBX010046172.1:0-20839 GCA_029593785.1 Cabassous unicinctus | reverse complement strand
GCCTGCCCTCACAAGGAGGCCCTGGGAAGCGAACCCGGGGCCTCCCATATGGTAAACGGGAGCTCTATCGATTGAGCCACACCTGCTTTCCCCGAGAGATTTTTTTTAAAAATCAGAAATGGATGTTGGATTTTGTCAAATGCTTTTTCTGCATTTATTGTGATGATTATGTGCTTTTTTACTTTAGTCTGTTAATATGATAAATTACATTTTTAAAGATTGAGATTCTTGAATGCTAAACAAACTTTGCATTCTTGGGACCCACCCCACCTTGGTCATGATGTATTATACTTTTAAAATATTGTTGGATTCAATTTGCTACCATGTTAATAATTTTTGAATCTATTTTCGTGAGGGCTAATGGTCTGTGGCTATCTTTTTTCTGGTTTTGGTACCAGGGTAATGCTGGCCTCATAGAATGTGTTGGGAAGTATATATTGCCCTTTTCAATTTTCTGTAAAATTTATATTATTTCTTCCTTAAATGAAGCTACCAAGAGGCCTGGAGTCTTCTCTGAGGGAAGGGTTAATAATTATAGAGTTTTTCAGGTTATCTATTTCTTCTAGGGTAGCTTTGGTAGTTTGTGTTTTTCAAGGAATTTGTTCACTTTATATTAGTTGTTTAATTTGTTGGCAAAAAGTTCTTTGTAATATTCCCTTATTATCCCTTTAACATTTGTAGAATCTGCAGTGGTCCCACCTCTGCCATTCCTGATGTTAGTAATTTTGTCTTCTCTCTTTTCTAGCTTATCAGTCTAACTGGAGGTTTTTCAATTATATTTATTTTCCCTAAGAAGCAGCTCTTGGTTTTATTGATTTTTTTTTCCTTTATTGTTTTTCTATTTTATTTATTTCCATTCTGATCTTTATTATATCTTTATTTATTTTAGGTTTAATTTGCTTTTTCTAGTTTCTTAAGGGCAAAGCTAAGATCATTCGAGACTTTTCTTCTTTTCTAATATAGGCATTTGGTGTCTTAAATTTCCATCTAAGTACTTCTTTAGTGACATCCCACATATTTTGAAATGTTGTGTTTTCATTTTCATTCAATTCAAAATACTTTCTGATTTCCCTTTTGATCCATGGGTTAATTATAAGTGTGTTTTTAATTTCTAAGTATTTAGGAATTTCATCTATCTTTCAGTTTGATTTTTAATTTAATTCTAATATAGAGAACATGCTTTGTATGATTTTAATCCTTATACATTTATTGAGGCCTAAATATGATCTATCTTGGTAAATGTTCTATGTAAAATTGAAAAGAATGTGCATTTTGTTGTTGCTGAGGGTTTTAAAAAAATATCAATTAGGTAAAATTGAGAGTTTTGTTCAAGTTTTCTATATTCTGTCTGATTTTCTGTCTACCTATTCTATCAATTATTGAGAGGGGGTATTGAAATATGATTATAATACTGGTCTTATCTATTTTTCTTTGCAATTTTATCAGGTTTTTTTCCATGTGCTTTGAAGCACTATTTTAGGTGCGTAAATATTTAGGATTGTTATATTCTCTTAATGAATTGACCCCTTTTGATGAATTTACCTTCTTCCTGGTTATATTTTTTTGCCCTCAAATCTAGTCTGTCTGACATTGATGTGGCCACTTGAGATTTCTTTGAGTCATGTTAGCATGATATATCTTTTTCCATCCTTTTACTTTTTTTATTTTTATTTTTTAGATACTGGGGCCAGGAATTGAACCTGGGACCTTGATGTGGGAAGCTGGTGCTCAACCAGTGAGCCACATCAGCTCCCCCATCCTTAGACTTTTAACTTCTGTGTCTTTTATATTTAAAGCATTTCTTGTAAATATTGTATAGTTGCATTTTATCTGACAATTTCTGCCTTTTAGTAGGTTTGCTTAGACTTTTTAGATCTAATGTGGTATTGATATGATTGGATTTGAATTACTATCTTGGTATTTATTTTGAATTTAGTTTAGTCTGTTATTTGTTCCTTTTTTTCTATCTTCAAGTAATATACTATTTCATGTATAGTATAAGCACTTTACAACAGTATCCTTTCGTTTCTTCCTTCTCAGACTTTGTGCTATTATCATTTATTTTACTTCAACATATTAACCCAACAGATTATTACTTTTGTTTAAAGAGACTTAAAATAAGAAAAAAAGGGAAGTGGATGTGGCTCAAATGGTTGGGCTCCCATTTACCATATGGGAGAACCGGGGCCTCCTGGTGAAGGTAAGCTGGCCCGTGCAGCGCGGTGAGCTGACGGCCCGCGCAACGCGGCGAGCTGACGCAGAAAGATGACACGACAAAGGGAGACAAGCAGAACAGAAAAATGCACAGCAAAATGTACACAACAAGCACAAGCAGCAAGGGGTGAATAAATAAATAAAATCTTAAAAAAAAAAAAAAAAGAAAAAAAACCACATAGACTTATTAAGGTAGTTAACCATTTCCAGTGCTCTTGGTTCTTTTGTATAGGCACACATATCCATCTGACACCATTTTCCTTCATTCTTAAGGAATTCCTTTATTGTTTTTGTAGTGTAAATCTGATGATAAATTCTTTCAGCTTCTGTACGTCTGAAAATGCCTTTATTTTACTTTTGTTTTTGGAAGCTATTTTCAAAGGGTATAAGATTCTTGGATGACAGTTTTTTTTCTTTCAGTACTTTAAAGATATTGCTCCGTTGTTGACTTATATTGTTTCCAACAAGAAATTTGCTCTCATGCTTATCTTTGTTTCTCTATATGTAGTGCCTTTATTTATTTATTTATTTTTTCCCTCTGATTTTAAGATTTTTTCTCTAACATTGGTTTTCAAAAATTTAGTTATGTGCCTTGGCATAGTTTTATTCATATTTTTTATGCTTGGAGTTTGAACTTCTTGGATCTGTGAGTTTATACTTTTCATCAAATTTTGAAAGTTTTCAGCTAAGATTTCTTTCCTTTTTTATGTTTTCCCTTTCTCTTCTCTTGTTTGGGACTTCAGTTACAAATATTGATGTTTTCTCAAAGTTAAATGATGCTTTAATTAATTAATTAATTTTTGGGAGGTAATGGGGATTGAACCTGGAACCTCGTACATGCAAAGCAGGCACTCACCCACTGAGCTAGACCCACTCTGCTGTCTATTTTTGAGTTCTTCTTGTGTTTTGTTTTGAATAACTTCTACTGTTATGTCACTAAGTTCACTAATCTTTTCTTCTGTAATGTCTAATCCCACCTAGAGTATTTTTCATCTCAAATACTGTAATTTTCATCTCTGGAAGTTCAGTTAGGGTCTTTTTTATGTCATCTATGTTTCTACTTAACATGTTCAATATTTGTGCTAGCTTTTTGAATATATGAAATACAATTATAATAATTGTTTTAATGTCCTTTTCTGTTAATTCTAACAGCTGTGTTCACTTTGGTTTGGCTTGAATGATTGATGTTTCTCCTTAATATGGATTGTAGTTTTCTGCTGCTTCTCATGCATGGTAATTTTTGATTGGATGCCAGACATTGTAAATTTTACCTTGTTTGGTGCTGGATATTTTAATACTATTATAAATGTTCTTGAGCTTTGTTCTGGGATGCAGTTAATTTACTTGGAATGATTCGGTCCTTTCAGGTCTTGCCTTTAAGATTTGTTAGGTGGGATCAGAACGGTTTATAGCTAATTATTCCTCATTACTTATGCAAGACACTTTTGAGGACTCTACCCAGTGCCCCATGATTTATGATGTTTTCCAGTTTGGCTGATAGGAACAGCCACTATTTCTGAGCCTGTATGTATTCTAGGTACTGTTTCCTCTACTCTTTTCAGGTTGTTACACACATTCAATAATCAGTACACTGCTGAATACTCAAGGAGAACCCTCTGCAGATCTCTGGAGTGCTCTCTCTCTGTTCAGTTATCTCCTCTATTGTACTCTGTCCTGCTTGTGAAGTCTAGCTGCCTAGTCTTACTGGCCTTTCAGCTTCATCTCCTTAACTGAGGGAATCCTTCACGCTTTCCTGGATTCACTTCTCTGTGCCATGGCTTGGAAATTCTCTTAAGGCAGTAAGCTGGGGCAATCATAAAACTCAGTTTGTTTTCTGTCTCTAAGGGATCACTATTCTTTGTTGCCTAGTGTCCAATATCTTGAAAACCTTTGCTTCATATATACATATTTGGTAGCTGTTTCAGGAGAGATGATAAATATGGTCCCTGTTACTCCATTTTAGCTGGAAGCAGAAGTTCCCAGATTATACGTTTAGTCAAAGCCTTGAAGAAAGAAATACTGAGAAATATTAGTCCTTACAGCCAACCTCAGTTGGAGGGTCTTACTCTATGCCACCTTCTCTTCTGGCTGAGTAGAGGTCTAGGGATCTGGTTTAGGCTGGGGTCTTGGGATCTAGGCCTGGAGTGTGTTGTTAGCTCAACCCTCCCAGTGGGGTGGAGAAAGTAAAGTGCTGTTCATATTCAAGGTAAGGGAGACTCAGGAAATACAGATTTTTCTTTAAAACATTATTTTCTTTATTCTCTTCTTAAGTCTAAGTTATGTTTAAGCCCTAGCTTTTTTTATTCATTTCTGGCAAGTGAAATCCTGGCTTAAGTAGAATGTCCACACAGAAGGAAATCTGGATAAATAAGAGGAGTAGGTGATGCAGGTGCAGAAGGTATGACATTCTACACAGTAAAGCTAATTAGAAGAAACTTTTTAGATAAATTTGGAAACAGAAAACACCAGAATTAAATCCTGGTCATATTTTAAAATTATAAAACATCTTTGTAAGGTTGGTTGTTTTAGAAAAAACAAACCCTATAGTGCCAGTTGGATTTCAAACATTTATCTCCTATGTAATATAGCCTTTAAAAGCTTCTAAAGATGTTTTATGTTCATTGGTATTCTTAGTGCTATTCTGAACTGTTACTTTAGAAATTATATAAATGGTCATTTTTCTTTGTCCGATAGAAAATCCTTAGGCTCCATGTCTGTCCCTTCTCCCTTTATGCCTCAAGGCAAATAAATCGATAAATGTCATATATTCCTTACCTTCCAGAATATTACTAGAGATTTATTACTGATGGAGCAAAAAAGGATCTGAGGCTTCACATTTAAGGGGTTAAGTCCACACACAGAGCAGACAAAATAGAGCAAGTGGTTTTAGGCAATGGGACCCAGAGAAGTTTGTTAAAGTTTCTGCAACTGGAGGGGTGTGTACGATTGAGAGTACACATCAATATGCCAGAGGGGCTAAAAGCCACAGGATGTATATAACATATCTTGGAACATCAATTTTACCTGTTGGTGAATAATTTAAAATACCATTTAAAAGCAAACATATTATGATATAAAATGCAGATTGTGCTGAATTATAAAGATAAAATGATTAGACTTAGAAAAAATACTGAGCCTTGGATTTTGGGGACCATTCCCTCAGATTCTGGGGCTAGGGGAGGTCTTGATCAAGTATGGATAGAGATATTTCAGTGGGAAAAATTGAGAAGCTTTGACCTAAAAGGACAGTGCTCCCCAAAAGGGAAGGAGCCCCTTATGGATGGCCTGTCCCTTATGGATGGCCTGCAACTCTGCAGTAGACTTGGAGAAAGATGATGATGGGCCAAGGTCATGTACAGTCAGACCTTCAAGAGGTATCAAAATGTGAACAAGACCATTCCACTTATCCATCCATCCATCTATCCATTACTCACCATCTAATTTGCAAGCCTTTATTAAATGCTTCCTATGTATCTAAAATAGTAATAGGTGATAAGGACCAAAAAAAAAAGGATAAGAAAGAGACTGTGTTCTTAAGGAATTCAATATCTAGTGCAGAAGTTCTCAATGTTCTTCCTTCCCCAACATATATAATTTTAAAATATTTGCTAAAATTATTGAGCAGTTATTATGTGCCAGACACTGCACTAAGTAACTTACATGAAATAGCTCAAGCTCCATATTAACCCTATGATGTAGGTACTATTATCATCTCTATTGAACAGCTGAGGAAGGAGGTGGACTGTGTTCCCCAGACTGGGAGTCATTGTATAGGGGGACAGACAGGTTTATAAATAATTGCAATACTGTGATGTAACTGTAACTGGAACACAAGAGTGGTAAGACTAATTATTCTAAGGAAGTGGAGCTCTCTGATTCTAGATGGAGGACTGACTGACTATGGAACCTCATACTCCTTCTCTTTCCTGATAATTATCACAGAATCACAGACTCTTGGCTCTGATAAGTGACTTTTCACAGTATCTGGTCTGTTTTTGAACACCTTCAGTGACAACCCTTGACCTCACAAGGCAGCCCATTCTGTCTTTGGTTGGCCTGAATAGTAGGATAGATTATAGATTCTATCAAAATCCACCTCCTGTTAATTTCTGAAAACCAGACCTAGTTCTGTTTCTTAGGGCAGCTTTTCCTAATGTTCTGTGTAAGGGATATTAATAGGTATTATATGGGGAAATAGAGGAGGGGATTTGTGGTCAGACAAGTTTGGTGAACATCTGATTAAACAAATTTTAACAAAGGTTTCTTTGTTGGACGATTTTCTCAGCCTTTTGTATACTAATGTGCTTTGTGAATCTCAGAGATTGCCTTTGTGATATTTTCCAAATTTATTTGCCCACGCATCTCTTTGTTTGATAGCCTTCAAACTAATACCACAAGGGAAACGGCTGGGGAAATAAGGCTCTGGTGTCTAACAGTTATAATTAATCTAATCCCTCTTTCCCAGACCAGCTTTCCAAATGCTTGTGCATGTGCTCCAAGTATAGTTTTTCCAAACTAAACATCCCTGCATCTTTCATCCTTCTTCACATAAGATTTTTAGGCCCTTCTCCCTTTCATCACCCATCTCTGGGCAACTCCAGTTTGTCAACGTCCCTCCTAAAGTGTGGGATTCAGGACTGAATGTAATAGCACTAAGGTGGTTTGGGGTTGAAGATTGTGCCCTTCCTGGGGTCACTCTCCTTGGGACCCTTTATTTTTTTATTATTTATTTATTTATTTATTTTTTTTTTTAAAGATTTATTTATTTTATTTATTTATTCCCCCCTTGCCGCTTGTGTTGCTGTGTCCATTCGCTGCGTGTCTTCTCTGTGTCTGCTTATCTCCCCCTTGCTGTGAGGTCTTGCCGCATCAGTCCACGGCGCCGCACGAGCCGGCCTGCCCTCACAAGGAGGCGCCGGGAAGCCGCACTGCTCAGGCCGGCGTGCCCTCACAAGGAGGCCTCGGGACGCGAACCCGGGCCTCCCATATGGTAAATGGGGGCTCTATCCACTGAGCCACACCCGCTCCCCCCCCTTTATTTTTAACCTGACAGAATAGGTTAATGAGCGTTAAGCACTGCAATGATGGGTGCTAGAAGCAAGAGAAGCCTGTGGACTCTGAAGCAGTTCAGAGAACAAATAGAATGATTTTTAATTTTGATGGTTTGACATATCTTAAGCAAACATTTGAGAGCTTACCATGTGTAAAGCTCTATGGAGGGTGCAAGAGGTGTAGGCCACTAATCTTTCCCTTAAAGAGCTGATCACTGAGCTGGGAAGATGATTAAGAGAAAAGGCAGAGAATACATGGAAACACTGCCAAATGCCAAATTATATAGTTTAACTAGGACTGTAAGCATAGAAGGAAAATTCTCTGCTAGCCAATTTTATTTTTCCTCTACAGTGTCTTACATGCACACTGAGGACTAATGTTATAGGTGAACTGAAAGAAGCATGCTTTGCTTTAAAGAGTCTTCATGCTCCCAGGTTGCCTGGCAGTGAAGTAGTGAAGTAAATTTTTGGTCACTGAATACTTTTTCTCAATGATATTTTATAAAATTAGAAATGTGTTTTCTGGAAGAAGGGGATGTTTACTCCAAGTCAAAAATCATGTGCTGCATTGCAATCAACTATGCTTAAATGCCAAAAATAGAGAGTAATTTTTTGAGGGTACAGAGTATTATTCAGAATAAATTTAAAAATATAAATCCTTTCCTCTTAAGATAACTCTTATACCTGAGGCACTCCAGTGGGCTAAGAGTGCAAATGTTGGAGCCAGACGGCCTTTTTTCCATCCCTGCTCTTCCACTTAGTTAAGTTAGTGACTTTGGATAAGTACTTAACTTCTCAGTGCCTTGTTTTTCTTTTTCATATGGGAATATTAAATAGTGCTTACCTCACAGGCTTGGTGTGAGTGTGGTCTGAGTTTCTATACATAAAGCAATTAGAACATGTAGAGTATGCCTTTTTATTATTTATTGCTGTGTTGCAATCACCCCAAAATTAAGTAGCTTAAAACAAGAATCGTCATTTATAATCTCTTACAGTTTCTGAGGCTCAGGAATTCAGGAGCAGCTTAGCTAGGTGATTCTGGCTGGAATTTCTCATGAAGTTGCAGTCATAGGTCTCCTGGGGATGAGGTCTTCTGAAGGTTTAATTGGGACTGGAGGATCCACTTCCAAGGTGGCAAGTTGGTGTTGGCTGTTGGTGGGAGACTTCAGTTCCGTTCCTCATGGGCCTCTCCACAGGACTGCTTGAGTGCCCTTGTGCGCAGCAGCTGGCTTCCCCTTAGAGTGAGAGATCTGAGAATGTGGAAACTGCAGTGCCTCTTATGACAGATAAAGGAAAAACTTTTCATGCAATTTAGGATCTCACAGCTTTGTGAAGCAATTCATGAATCGGAAAGCATCCCATTCAGAAAGTAGAAGGAATCTCCACCAAGGGGGTAGAAAGGAGAAGCTCATAAAGGGTGAGTGCAGAAGCAAGTGAGGAAATATTCTGACTGGCTGACATTACATTTCCGTTTTTCTTGGGAAGAGGAGTCTTACAAAGTGGAGAGCAGGTGGTTATTTAGGAAAGAGGAAGTTAGTTGGTATAAGACAAG
This sequence comes from Cabassous unicinctus, assembly GCA_029593785.1. Lineage (NCBI taxonomy): Eukaryota > Metazoa > Chordata > Mammalia > Cingulata > Chlamyphoridae > Cabassous > Cabassous unicinctus. The sequence goes on along the minus strand of JAQZBX010046172.1, from coordinate 12,022 downwards.
GAAGTTAGCTTCTGATAACTGATTTGCTGTATTTAAGTTTGGTTTTCTGCACTTACTATGCATTTATAGGAAATAGAAACTTGCTTAAGTTTTTGGTTTTGCTGACGTGGGCCCCTCCGTGTTAGTCCTACTAGATTTTATTTGTCATGACCTAGTTTTGGAAGTCGTGACTCTCATTTCTTTTTTATTCCTCTCTGATTCAGTGTGTCTGGGATGACTACTCAAGGGTGTGATTACCAGGAGGTGACTCTCTTTGGAGGTCATTTTGGAAGCTGGCTACCACACCTTTCAAAAAAAGACTATGTTCTGTTTTGTGACTGATACTAAGCATAGGACATTTAAATATAGACTATTTTAAAATTGTGCAGTCCATAGAGACACTCAACTGTTTTCCTGGAAAGTCTTGCTAATGTGACTCCATTGCTATAAATCACATACAGGTGTCTTAGTTTGAGCTCCCCTGAAAGCAGAGCCTGAGACAAGGAAGGTGATTCCAGGAGGCAGGAGAGAGGGCGCGGGGAAAGCCAATGTAGAGGTGAGTTAAAGAGGTTGCTGCTGTGGACATGATGGACTTGATTCCTCTGGGACCTCTTGAGATGGGTACAGAATGCCTCTTAGAATTATCTGCCTGAATGATGGGAGGCCGAGGCAGTTATCTACTGGCTCCTATCTCCCTTTGAGCAATTCATGAATCAGGAAGCATCCCATTCAGAAAGGGCTGCCCCCTTGGAGGTTATCTGCCCTGCACTTCAGGTGTGTGCTCGTCTTTAGGCTGAGGGGCCCCCATGGTGTTCAGGAAGACTCTGAGACAGAAAGTGGGAAACTTGACTGCTGCTTGAGGTGGGATGCTGCGAACGCAAGGTGAGTCTGAGCTCACACGTAACTACCTACTGCAGCTGTGGCTGAAATCAGAGGTGGGCTGAGGGATGTGAGGTTGACACAGAGGCTTTTGCTATATCAGACCTGCAGGAGCTGGGGATTAGGTTGATGTGTGAGTTCAGGTCCTCCAAGATGCAAATGCCAAGACAGGATTGGATTCCTGAGAAATGGGGGAATGTGACTTGAGATAAAATGGGAAGGGAGCTGGAGGAAGCTTGGAGAGCTGTCAGACTATGATGCAAGTCTAACCCCTGAGAAGGAGAGAGGGAAGGAAGAAATGTTGGGTGCTCTTTAGTCTTAGACTGCAATGCAGTTTTTGTTTTTTTAAAAAAATATTTATTTATTCCCTGCAATGCACTTTTAACCGAGGTTCAGCCAGGCTGATGGGGAGGCCTTGAGCCAAAATCTCTCATCGAAGGAGTCTTGTGTTTCACAAGTTTGGGCTGCCTTAGGTCCATACTGCACTCAGTCATTGGCTGGAAGCTGCTGTGGGAAGATGGTCTCAGTGCCAATGCATTGGTGGATTTAGAGCCCGCGCCTGGTCTGTCAGTCAATTATGCTCTCTGCAAGTGCAGATATGAGAGGCTCATTTTCATGGCTGCCAGTTACTTTAGTGTATGGGCAGCTTAGATAGTTGCAACAAGGCTTGATTTTGGGGGGAACCAGATGGTCATTCACCCTGAGATATCTCCTTCCTCCTTCTGTCTGCCACATTGTCTGAAGATCCACCATAAGAGTGTAATCCCTTTTCTTGATTGTTGGCCTCTTTTCAAAGTCAACTCTGGGAGAAGTCAAACATTGAGTCACTAATACCTTACTATTAACATATTATCCAAATTATTTTATTCCATGATAGGAGGAGTCTGGGACAACATGAGGGTGTGTGGAGTTTGGGTGAGTAGCATTTAAGGAAAGGGCACAGATACAGTGGACTGGGGTCCACATGTGGCCCACTTTCCAATTGTGCTTAATGCTTGATTCTGCTAGAAATGAAACAAAAACAACATTCAGACTCTCTGTAGTAAAACGGCAAGCAAAGTGTGCTTTAAAAGAGTGTCACTATTCTCGGCCCAATGTATGAATATTTTGAAGGAGGGTTTATTTTTCTGGGTGGTTTGAGAAACTAAGTAAATTTGTCCAGGTGACTAGAATATTGAGTTGGGAAGGGAGAAGTGACTCCAGGCTTTTTCAGAGGGTGATCCATGAACCAACTGAATCAGCATCCCCAGAGCTTAAAAATGTCAATTTCCAGCTCTCCTTCCCTCCCCAGGGCTCTTCCTTGTAGACAAATTAAATCAGAACCTTTGGTGATGGGGTCCAGGAATCTGTAATTTCTTAAGCATTTCTGGTGATTTTTGTGAACACTAAAATTTGAGAATCATGGGTTTAAGGCTAATTATGGTAGAACTGAGAATATAATGACCATACCTGCAGGAGTTTAGCTCTTCCCAACACATAATCAAGGTCTTCCCATATTTCTCTCCTGAATTCCAGACACCAGCTGCCTCCAACTTCCAACGAAGTCCTTGATATCCTTTCTTGGATGTATAAAGAGCATCTCAAACTCAGCATGTCCATAGCCAAACGCCTAATCTCTCAGCTGGCCCTCGCAGTACAGCCTCTCCACCAGCCTGCCTCACCACAGTTAGCGGCAGCTCCATCCTTTCAGTTTGCTCAGACCACAGGCATTCTGACTTTTCCCTTTCTCTCACTCTCCATATCCACCCTGTTAGCTCAGCCTTAAAATATAGCCAAAATCATCTTACCACTTCTTTCCACCTCCACTGCTCCCATCCTGTTCTAGTTGCCATAATTACTCATCCAGCATTCCACAATACCCTCCCAACAAGCTTTTCTGCTTCTGTCTTTGCAATCCAACCCCTCTCCTCAGACTACTTTAGCATTCAAAGTGATCCTCTGCCCAGAACCATCCAATGGCTCCCATCTCTCTCCTAATAGAAACCAAAGTCCTTCAGTGGCCTATGAGGACCTATGTGGTTAGGACTCCAGCTAGCCCCCAACCTCATCTTCTGCCACTCTCTCCCTCTTTCCTCTGCTCCAGCTACATTGCTTCCTTGCTGATTCTGGAAAACAGCAAGCACAGTCTGGCCCCAGGACCTTTGCATTGACCTTTCTGGCTGGATCACTCTTCCCTCAGATCTCTGAATAGCTTGTTCTCTTACCCTCTTCATAGTCTTTGCTTAAATGTCACTTTCCAAGTGAAGCCTGCCCTGACCACCCTTTTTAAAATTGTAACCCCTCACATTCTGGAACCTCTATACCTGGTCTGATTTTTTTCATACCACTTAGAATTTTACAATTTACTATGTAATTTACTTATTCATTATGTTTATTGCCTATCTCTGCCCAATAGAAGGTAAGCCCTACACAGGGAAGGACTTTTATGATTGGGTCACTGCTGTATCCCCAGCATCTAGAACAGTGCCTGGCACATAGGAGACACTCAGTAAATATTTGTTAGTGTGACCAAATTGCCTGGAGAGGAATCAGAGAAAGGACCTGTCTCCAAAAAATGATTTTGCCATGTATATTGAAAGAGGCCTACTAGTTTAGACTATCCACAGGAAAGTGCAAGTAGTTTTTTAAAAAAAATAGCTAATAATAAAGTGTGCACTGTTTGCTAGGAACTGTTAAGTATTTTTTACAAGTATTATTTCTATTTGACATTGATATTACTACTATCCTTATTTAACAAATGGGAAAGTTGAGATCCAGAAAGGTTAAGGGACTTGCCCAACATTACACAGCTATTAAGTGAAGAACCAGAATTTCAGCTAAAGCTATGGGAGTCTAAAGCCTTTGTGGTTAGACAGTATACAACTGTTTCAGAGCATGGGCCCTCCTAATGATTCCTAACTTGTTGTATGCCCCTTTAAAAATCAGAGTTTACCAGCTTAAAGCTGGGCTCATTGCTATTTGTTTTTAAACAGATCTATTTTGAGTATACTAATATTACTTCATTGTTGATCTAGCTGAGGATTTCTGTTGGCACTTGTAGGAACATGTGCTCTTGTCCCTGCCCATTTGAGATTTTAGAATCTGTTGGCTTTGCAAGTTCTTAAGGCTGGTTAGAGAAACCCAGTAACTTCAAAGACTCCCTCTCTGCTTCCGTTGGACTTTAAGAACTCTTTCTGTGTCTGTCTAAAGACATTCAGCACAGGCTGCCTTATAATATCTTATTTAGTTCAAGTCAACAGACATTTCCTGAGCATCTCCTGTGCCCTGGGCACTGCACTGGCTCTGAGGACACAGATGGTTCTCACACGGTCCTTGGCTCTGTGAGCCCTCGGAGGCCAGGGAGAATGATGGAAAATGTGGTGTAGCCCTAAGGAATGGAGACAGCTCCCCAGGCATGGGAACAAAGCACTGAGGGGCTGCAGCCAGAGGCGGGATGAATTTGCCCCACGTGAGGGGAAACGGGATAGATTTCCCAGAGAAGGTGAAGTCCGAGGTAGGGCTTGATGAAGGGCAGGGCTTGGAGGGTGGAGAAGTCTTCAGGCCATTCTAGAAGGGAAGAGAGCAATGGGCAAGGATGAAGTAACACTGTGGTGTGGGTCAGGAAGTGCTGAGGGTGGAAATGAAATGATTGGATTCAAATTGTGAAGGGCCAGGGATGAGGTGGGTGAGGACTCTCTAATTTACCGTGGGGATCTAATGGGTTTGATGGAGGGGCATGCATGATCTGTTTTAGACTTGGTTCTGTAGTAGTGTGGAGGCTGGGTGGGAATCTGGCCCATTTGAAGTCTAATCTTCCCTTTTAGAGGGAAATTCCTGGATGGTGTGGCCCTTTTCTTACCTTCACATGCCTTGCTGTACTTTGCTTAGGGTAGATGTCAGCAAATACATATTGAATCGATGTATATTGCCCCCTACTTTATTATTTGACAAATGACCTTGTCACTGACAAGAAGCTTTCCACCAGGGGTTAAGGTTTCAGTGCAGTTAGTCACAAGTTTAGTGAGGACACATTGTCCATGACATCCTCTCCAAAGTTGAAGGAGAAAAACAAACAAGTGGTCATTTTCCAGGAAAACTGAGGCAGTGTTTCCAGTGCCCTGAACGTCCTCAGAATCACCATTCCTCTGCCAGTTAAAAGCTTTGCTCACACCCTCAACCTTGGAGATTTGCCCCGGGAGTGTCTGCTGGGTCGAGGCCAGCAATGCTGCCTCTGAGGGGAAACCATGGAGGACGTGCATCTTGCCCAGGATCATTGTAAATCCTCCCCCCATTCCTGTACAGACATTTACAAGGAGGGATTGAGGTTGCCTTAGAGGGAACCTCTAAGAACCTGATCACAGCTACTTCTTTCTGTTTCTATGGAAAACGTATTTGTTTAAACTTCCCTCTTCATGGTGAAGGTGGATATTAATTCTGAAATCCACTTTCAGTTCAATTCTGAAACTAAAGTGGGGCTGGGCATTTTGTGTTTCCAGTGGTTGGGGTTATTATTGTAAAGACCATTTTTTAAATCAAGGTCATTTGGGTTATTTTTTCTTGTTATTTGTCTCTAATTTGGCAGTACATTACAGTAAGAGTGTGAACTCTGCAATCATATTGATTGATTTCAAGTTCCAACTCCAACATTTACTGGCAAATTCTTTAAAACCTTGAGCAACATATCTAACTTTGCTAAATTTTAATCTTTACCTATGAAATAATAACTACCTCATGAATTTTTGAGGACTGATTCAGACATCCTTTGTAAAGCATTTAGCATAGCACTTGGCACACAGGCACTCAATAAATGTTAGTTACTAATAGTATTGTGAAACATATGTCCTAATATACTTTTATTTTTGCCTTCTGGACTCCCTGAAATAGAATTTCTGGGTCCAGTAGTGTGTGCATTATCAATTTCAATACATGGTGTCAAGATGATTCTCTAAAAAGTTTATAGCAATTTACAGTCCTACTGTTAGTGGCTGAGAGTGGTCATCTGCCCTAAACCTTACTATTAGCAGAACGCTCTGGGTTCTGGGCTTCTAGGTTCTTGGCTATGTCACATAAAAGAATTTAAGGACACACCATAGGGTAGGTAAGGGAGTAAAGAGTTTATGAAGAAACAGGAAAAAAGCTGATAGTACACAATCTGAGGCATGGATTGTGGCAGTGCTACAGGGTGAGCTCCAGGGTAGGCCTGTTTAAAACCTCCTTTCCTCCTCCCCCTTCCTAATGCTGGGGAGGGGCCCCAGCTGTTTGCCGTTCTGATTGGTTGCCCTGCTTGTTAGTTCTCAGGGGCCCAATGGGGAGGCCTGTTGTTTGGAGGTACCCAGGGCTTCCCCTTGACCCCGGAAAGAGTCCCAAATGGGACCTTGTGGCCAGTGTCTCAGGGTCTTTCTGGTTTTGTTCTTTAGTAGCAGTCTTCCCCTCGGGGTTTCCGGGAGGGGTCTCACGGCCATGTTTTCTGCTGGGTCTGCTAGGTCTTTCCTCTTTTCTCTGTTCTAACCTGCCTCCTTACTAACATAGGAAATCAGGAATCATTTTAATTTCAGCTAGTATGGTGGATCGAAAGTGGTTTCTCATCTTTTAAATTTGCCGTTCCCTGACCTCCAATGAAACTGAGCATCTGTATATAGATTTATTGGCCATTTACAGGTTCTTTTCCATGTTTTGTCTGTTTATATAGACTATATTTATGGATCTTTATAAATGTTGTTATCATTAATATTAATTTATAAAAGCTCTCTGAATGAAGGCTATTAGCTATGTTAAAAATATTTCTCTAATTCTGTTATTTGTCTTCTGGTTTTCTTTTGTGATTTTTTTGCTACTGACATTTGCATTTTTCATATAGACTAATGGAGCCATTTTTCCTTTATGTCTTCTGGTTTCCTGTTATTTATCAAACTCTTTTGAGCATCTTGTATGTGTGAGAAACTGTGCTGGAGACAAAGGTGAACTGGCCATGCCCTTGTGCCCATTCAATCACAGCAGTGGCTCTCAATTTTTTTGTGGGCATCAGAATCTTTTGTGGAGCCTTTAAAAACTACTTTTTCTTGGGTCCTACCACAGAATATCCAGAGATGGAGCTTAGACACAGTTGCTTGAAAAAGGAGATCCTCGTTCTGAAAAATGAATGCATCTTAAAAATAAGTTTTTTAATTGGCAAAATGTTGATAGTTGTTGAACCTGGATGATGGGTGCATGGGAATTCATTATACTCATCTCCCTACTTTTGAGTATGTTTGAATATTTCAATAAGCTGCTAAAAAAGAAAACGTTCTGATAGCATAAAAAGCTAATCAAGGCAGCTGCCCTGATCCGAGTTGGTTAAGAAGCAGAGACTTTTGCATGGTAAGTCAGCCTGGGAAGTCAGCTAGGAAGGACATGGCCTCATCCTTGTGTTGAGTAACAAGGCAGGTACCCAAAGCCAGCCTGCCAGGACTGGGCTAGACCCCTGGACCCTGAACAGCAGGGCAAGTTCTCTTTCCAATTGGTCCTGGATTCTCTCTCACTTCTAGGGGATCCCAGGGAGAGGCAGGAGCAGAGGTTCTGTTCCTTGGGAGGAGGCAAGTCAAAATAAGGAAGGTAATCTTCAAGCCTCTCTCTGGGAAGACAGCAGCAGGTGGCAGCAGTGGTGGGGTCTGTGCTGATTAGTAACTTAGAAGTGGTTCCGTTTCCCAATATTTAGGTGTAGCTCCCCCTCTGGCAAAAATCCTTTGTCAGTCTATCTTCTTACACTTATCCTAAATCTTCCAATTTCATATCTCTTTTTATCCCTAGTTTTACACATTTTTTCCTTGTCATTCCAACTTCTTTATCTTGCATATGATTTGCTTCTCACAAAACACTACAGTCAGCCTGAAGTGCCCACTTCTGGCTTTCCCAATCCCTTTCAAAATACCGTTCAAAATACAGCTCAGATGAAGCTCAGGACTTGCGTGTTTAGACTGAAAGGGTTCACATAGATACAAGTTGGTGAAATTTCTGCATTGCAAAGATAAAAAGAATGTTCTGAGTTTCCAGAAAGAAAACACAAGATCGCCTGTAAAGAAATCCAAGTCACACCTGATCACATTCCCGTCAGCAACATTGAACATTAAAAGAAATGGAGTGGTGAGCTCAAAATTCTGAGGGAAATTGTTTGAACCTAGAAATATATGCCAGCTGGCCTAAAAATAAGGATATCTTCAGACACATGCAAGGACTCAAAGATTACCGTCTATATACTTTTTCTAGAAGGATTACTCAGATGTATTAGAGCTAAGCAGAAAAGGAATCCAAGAAAGGAAAAAATATATGGGATCCAAGACGCTAACCCAAGAGGACAATGACAAGAAATTTCAGGCAACAGTTGCTCCACAGACCTAGACAGCAGTGAGTCCAAGTATAATACGGGAAGCCACAGGGCTCTATGGAAATGGTTTTCAGGAAGAAATTGGGCAACATTACAGAAATGATGCAGTTAGGATCCAGGAGTGTCATTACAGCCTGTGACCAGTGAGGTGGTGGATTATGTCTCTCTCTTTCAGCAAGAAAAAGAATGGCCACTAGATATTCTGGGAAATGAAATGAATCACTCAAAAGAAAGTCATGGTCCAAATATGAAGTGAGTTAGTTTCAAGCAGGTAATGCTGTGGAAGACATAGTGACTTCTGAATTTCATAAAATCTCTTTAAGTGTCACCTCAGGGGCCCCAAAGTGGATCAAATCAGAGTAACTAACTCACTGAAACACTAAGAAAACTTAACTCTTCAGATTTCAATTAAGCAGTTTGTGAATTTTCTCCTGTTTCCTTGCTTGGATTCCTGGGTGTTGACAGAGGCGGAGAGCAAATATGAGATCTAAGCCAAGCCATTAAAGAATCATGTTTCTCTCCTTCTCTTTCCTGACTCTGAACAGGATTATGTACAATTAGAACACTCCTTTTCATTACGAAGCTGCAGTCAGTGGGTCAAGAAGGAAAGAAAGAAAGAAAAAGGGGGGAGGCCCAAGAATAAAAAAAATACCATGATTTTACAAAAATGACCCTAAGGGATGGAGGTTTAGATAATGATGTAGTAATTAAAGAGCAGCAAGCTATGAAGTACCTCATATAATTACATTAATGAAATCAGTTGCAGCCCAAAGAAAAACAAATCTAAAAACCCAAATGTAAGCACTCGGTCATTGTGCATACTGTGGTGTAAGCGTGGAGTAGTAGAAAGAGCAAATGTAGGCATCACCTGGTTCAAACTCCAAACTCTGCCACTTGCTGGCCGCCTAACCTCACTGAGCCTGTTTCTTTATTTTTTAAAGGGAAATAACGACTCCAGGTTCATAGAACTGTTTGGAGAATTAAACAAGCATAGTAACCAGCACCTAGTAGGGATTCACTAAATGTGTTTCCTGTCCCTTTCTGCAAGCGAAAGTTGCAAATACAAGACAATTACATACTTATAAATAGCATTTATTGTGGGACAAAGAAACTAAAAAAATAAGGATAAAATTTAAAAATGAAAAATATGGCAATAGTATTTGGGTGGTAGTTTCTGTCAGAGGCAGACCAGGTGCAGCACGAACACTCGGAATAGATTAAAAAAAAAAAAAAAAAAGATGGAAATACATGTATTAGAACACTGACCTCACTGTTGTAACTAAGACACCCAAAGTACAATGGCTTCAGCAAGATGGAATTTTATTTCTCTCTATGTAATAATACAAAAGTAAGCTGTTCAAGGCTGGCATGGCAGCTCTGCTCTTCTCAACAGGGAGAGTTCCCTCTTTAAGTCTAAAGTGCTTGCTTCAAATCCTAAAAGGGTCAAGGAGACATGTACATTTTTCTTAAGGGCATGACTGAGAAGTGGCGTACCTCACTTCCATCCACATCCCATCAGTGAAATCCATGCTGTAAAGGATGCTGGGAGATGTAAACTCCAGCTGGGGGACCATATTCTCAGCTAACACTCAGGAGTTCTATTTCTGAAGAAGCGGAGAATGGATGTTGTTGGACAACTAGCCATCTCAGCCACACAATGCACATCATAGCTCTTCTAGTGTACAGGCATGGGCTTTCAAAAAACTAACAATCACCCAAATGGAATCCCTATGCCTTGTGTATTAATTTATTCAATAAATATTTATAGATGACTCGTTATGTGCTAGGCACTGTTCAGAACGTTGCGAATACAACAGACTGCAAAACAGATGAGATTTCTGAACTCACAAAAGTAAATTCAATAGAGGGAGAAAGTAAACAAACAAAAACTGATGAAACAGCAGATGCAAAAAAGTGCAAAGGTAAAAATTAAGGTCATAAAGGAACAAATAGACTGGGCGGTTAGGGAAGCCCTTACTTAGGAAATGATGTTTGAGCTGAGACCTGAATGATGAGAAGCCAGCCATTTGCAGAGCAAGAGGAGAGTATGCCTGGTAGAGGAAACTGCAGGTACAAAAGTCCTGAGCCAGTAAAGATCTTGGAGGGTTTGTGGTTACAGAAGGGCCAGAGTGGCTGGATTTCATGGGAGCGAAACAGAGAATACAATATGTGGTCAGAGAGGTGGTGAGTAGCAGGATGGTGAAGGACATTGTAGAGCACAGGCAGTTTGTTCTCTGCGGCATTTCTTGGGAATGAGTACACTGTATACCAAATACGCACTCAATAAGTGAAGAATGAATAAACTGAAAGTTAAAAACCGAAGGCTACTGACAGCTTCTAATGCATAGCTCTACTTTAGGCAAAGATTAGGATCACCCTCTGCCCACCTCTACACACACCTGTCGGGCCCCTGTTTCCTCACCTCTTTCTCTTTGCAAGATTGGCTTGAATGTCCTCTGTAGCCTGATGTCCCCTTATTAAAAATGGTGATAGAGAGGGAATTTGGGAAGGAGACAGATATCTGAAAAAGATGACCCCATCTCTTCTTTAGCTTTCTCTATTCTTTGCCAAACAGCTCCAGTTTCCTTAATTTTTCTCCATGTGGTTTTCCAGATCTTAAACCAGCCTGTTACCGTCAACTAGAGTCGAGTTTGGAAAGGCAGTGTGATCCTGTGTGGCAGCACAGAGGGTGGCTAAGCCTGTAACCCTGAGAGCCAGACTGCCTGGATTTGGATTCCTGTTTGGAGAATTACGATCTGGGTTACCCTGAGTAAGGGACTTGACTTCTCTCTTCATCAGTCTGTATATCTTAAATGGGGGATATGAATGGTCTGTGACCACAATTCCAAAAGCTGTGAAACTAAAGTTTTTAGTAACTTGAGAGCAAAATCTGACCTGAACTGATCTGAACCCATTTGTAGGAAAACTTGACCTGAATTGGCATGAGGATATTTATAGTCTTTATTTATCCTACTTCAAAAATTTTAGTACATTTTGCTGCAGAAATAGTAAGGTGTTTGAGTAGGGGGACAGCCCCAGATCCTGCTGGAAGAGTTATATAATTCATAGTAAATGCATCATACTTTTTTAAGTGAAAAATTCTGAATTCCAAAAACACTGGGCTCCAAGTATTTCAGATAAGGGATTGTGGACCATTACTGTCTTTCTTAAACGTGTCATCTGGAATGAACACAAGGCCAGTTGTGATCAATGTAATGGGAGATGGAGGAGTATCTGGATGCCATCAAACTCTCATTTCACCCTTGTGGTGAGGTGATGAAATGTGGCTTGAAAAATACGGGTAGGATCTGGATTTGCAAGGCCTCCTTGGAGGTACTTTTCAGGGAAGTCCCACAGGGCCCTGGCCTTGGCCATTCCCAGCCAATGGTTTTATTTCTGATAAATGAGGATTCTGTTGGTTGCGAGCAACAGAAACCTACACAAGCTAGTGCAAGCCAAAGAATTCTAAAGGAACCCAAAGTCAAGAGGCAGCTGGGCCTTAGGGGTGTTCTGGAACCAGCAGTAAAAGCACCATTTAAATACAAGGATTTCCTTACTCTCCTACTCTCCTCCCTGCTTTTCTGTAAGCCCTTTTCATCCACCTATATGTTACAGAAGAAAAACTTTCCCTACTTCTTAATCCACTTGGCAGAAAATGGCTACTGCCAACAGCTCCTGTGTCATTGTGATGGTTAATTTTACCTGTCAACTTGGTTAGGTTATGTTGTCCAGTTGCTTGGTATTTTGTAGCTGTGATCAGCATCTACAATCAGTTGACTTTAATTAAAGGAGATTACCCTCAATAATGTGGGTGGGCCTCATCCA